>JAVTVY010041355.1:0-18493 GCA_036873755.1 Hanleya hanleyi | reverse complement strand
GACGTCATTGATGACGTCATCGGTACGAGTAGTAGCGAAAGTGGACATTTTGTGGGTGCGGGGGGGGTGAGTTTGGTGTAGAGAGGGACTATCCTTAGTCCGAATGCGTCGTGTGAGGTGTCATTTTGTAGCTCTCGAGGTGTACATTCCGAGTTGAGGCATGTCCGAAGCATCTGTGACGTCATTGTTGACGTCATCAGTAGGAGTAGTAGCGAAAGTGGACATTTTGGGGCAGTGAAGGAAGGTATTCGGAGTGGAGAGGAACCATCCTTGGTCCGAATGGGTCCTGGGAGGTGTCATGTTGTAGCTCTCGGGGTGTACATTCCGAGTTGAGGGATATCCACAGCATCTGTGACGTCATTGGTGACGCCATCAGTACGAGTAGTAGCGAAAGTGGGCATTTTTTAGCAGTGAAGGATGTTATTTGGTGTAGAGATGGACCATCCGCGGTGCGAATGCGTCGTGTGAGGTGTCATCTTGTAGCAACGCTCACCAAAGCCATTCTTAATGCTTCAACGCCCTGGTGAAATAGCTCAGAAGCTCTGATATTCCATGGAATTGTCACTAATTCTTCGAAATGCAGTGACGCCCTCGACGCCCGTCGTTACGCTTTAACACTCTAACATAACACTATGCTATAGACCGGAGAGAGAACAACAACAGCAACAACAACAAGGATGACACATGAGAGAACAACAACAAGAAGAAGTTTTTTTTCATATAGTTTATTCTCCCCAATGTTACATCATACCCACGCTGGGGGAGCCGCGTTGGGTATATTTACAATTCAAGAAGATTCTTTCCAATCAGAGGCCACCATTTGCATGTTTCATATTCGTTCCTGTCCGTTAGATGTATTCTTGTCCAATCAGAAGTCTCCATTTCAGAAAGTTCCATCTTCGGCCATGTTCGCTCTGAACCGTTTATTCTAATCACCGTCGGTCAGGCCAGGATACCGTTGAGGCAACATATCCTCAGATAGTTGTTTGCGCATTCTGAGAATCTATCAGTGCATGGGTGAATACTTTCATCCGATGGCGGTGGTGGTCAGTTTAACCACGAAGAACGTAACATTGGTGACCCTCTCCACTATCCATTTGGTGTTGGGGCGTTGTCGTTGGGCCCATTGCAAGGGATCCACGGTGGCCAGGTTCTCCAGCATCGTCTCTAGCGACGCCCGGTTAATGATGGTAAACGGTTGATCAAATACCCGGATGTTACTGCTCGGGTAAAAGTATCGGACTTGATCTGTCTCCTTATGCTGCAGCACACAACCAAACGCCAGATTTAATTTGAAGGACGTTGCTTGGTCATTGAAGATGGCTTCCACGTAGCTGCGTAGACGGGCGAGGTCGGTCAGTCGAAAATTGTAGATATCTTGAATAGGGCGATGACGGTGGAAACAGTGCCGTATCATGGTCCAATGGCGCCGATAGATGTCACTCACTGGATGGTCGTCCTGCAGCAGATCGCTAGGGGCATCCACTGCATCTTCCGAAAAATGTTCGATGTCGTCAGGCGTATCACTCGAAACCGTAACGCTGGGGTCCGACTGGATATCCAGGCCCTCCTGGACTGTGGGTATAGGCGGGCTCTTCGTCATCGCATCACCAGTGGCGTTCGTCTCCCCGGGTTCATCTTCTCTGGCTCTGACCTTCCGCGGCTCCTCTTTAGTAGAATGTTGTCGCCCGAATCGTGGAGAAGGGGCATGAATCAAACGTTGGTGTTGTCTTAACCGACAGGGTCGTTTGAAGAGTCGACCACAATCGTTACATTGTACCGTCACACCCTCGTGGAGTGCCTTCTCATGGCGCAGTAAATTATCCTCCCGATTGAATGATCGTGCACAGATTATACAAGTATACCGTGCATCGTTGTGGGCGGAGGCCTCGTGACGTCGTAAACTTTCTATTCGAGCAAACTGCTTCTGGCAAGTTGTGCAAGTGAACATCTTGGTAGTTGACAGAGTATCGGATGAAACGACCAGGCCGCTTCCCTATTATAGTGCGCTAGCTGATGATCTATTTTTAGCACACTCAGTTCAACTACCCCAAGTCGAGGACCAGACATATAGAGTATGTATTGCATGCTATGGTATTCATCAGTGCAAGGGTGGCACATTCAGCCGATGGGGATGGTCGGTCAGCTTGGTAACGAAAAACGTGACATTGGTCACCCTCTCTACGGCCCATTGTGTGTTGGGGCGTTGTTGTTGGGCCCATTCCAAGGGATCCACGGTGTCCAGTTTCTCCAGCATTGCCTCTAGCGACGCCCGGTTAATGATGGTAAACGGCTGGTCAAATACCCGGATGTTACTGCTCGGGTAAAAATATCGGGCTGCTTGGTCTGTGTCCTTATGCTGCAGCACATAACCAAACGCCAAATTCAACTTGAAGGCCGTAGTTTGATCGTTGAAGATGGCTTTCACGTAGCTGCGTAGGCGGGTGAGGTTGGTCAGTCGGAAATTGTAGATATCTTGAATGGGGCGATGACGGTAGAAACAGTGCCGGATCATGTGCCAATGGCGCCGATAGATGTCACTCACTGGATGGTGTCCGTGTAACAGATCGCTAGGAACATATATGGGTTCGTCCACGAAGTGTACTTTGCTCGCCTCGTCGTGCAAAATCTGGCCCAATGTCTTGTCGTCGGAATTTGACTGTTGAATTAGGGCGACATCATCATCTTCAACCCTCGTGCGATGGGTGGGAGTTCCCGCTTTCTCGATACTGGTGCCTACGGACTCTTCTACCTGCAGACGTGACTGCAGAACAGGGTGTCGTGTGCGTTGGTGTCGCAGCAACTGACAGGTCAGTTTGAAAATCCGACCACATTCTTCGCATGGACGCTTGGGTACTTCATGGCGTGCACGTGTGTGGCGCTGTAAATGATCTGGGCGCTGAAACGACAGTGTACATATCGTACAGCTATGCCGGGCGGTTCCTTCGTGCTTGCTAGCCTCATGGCGGTGCAAGTCGTGCAGACGAGTGAATGCTTTCGAGCACGTAGTACAAGTGAACATCTTGGTGGTTGGCAGAGTGTCTGATGAAACGACCAGGCCGCTTCCCTTTTATAGCACGCTAGCTGGTGATCTATTTTTAGCACACTCAAACGAACCCCACAAACAGGTCAGTACCATCTCCTTTCCTTCAATTCACATCGAAAGTGACGTCATACCCCAACATGTCTAAACATGATCCGACAACATGAAAAGGATGCAGGTCAAGTGCACTCAATGACCTGGTGTACAAACGACCTTATATGACCACTCACTCACTCATGTGTGTGTGTGTCTGTTTACCTGTGTGTCTGCGTCTGTGTGTATGCGTCTGTGTGTGTGTATGCGTCTGTTTGCCTGTGTGCATGTGTGCTTGCGTGTACGTGTATGTGTGTGTGTGTATGTTCGTGTGTGTCTGTGTGCATGTGTGCGTACGTGTGTGTGTGTGTGTGTGTGTGAACGCGTGTGTGTGTGTCTACGTCTGTATGCGTGTGTTTATGCGTGTGTGTGTGTGTGTGTATGCGTCTGATGCGTGTGCGTGTGTGTATGCGTCTGTGTGTCTGTGTGCGTGTGTGCATGAGCCGAGTTCTAAGAGCCCCGGAGAGAGAACAACAACAACAACAAGGATGACACATGAGAGAGGACCAATATATATGGACACATGTTCCCAGAGAAGATTTCTGAGTCATCATCACCACGCATCACAACACACATCAACGCCACCAACGCCACCACCAACGGCACCAACGCCACCAACGCCACCACCGGTGGTGGTGGTGGTGGTGGTAGCCCCCGTGTGGCAGAGCTCCACGCCCGGTGGTGGTGGTGGGAACTCCCGTGTGGCAGAGCTCTTGGATCGGAGCTCTTGGAGCTCAACGCCTGTGGAGCTCAGATCTCGGAAGTGACATTTGCATACGACCTCTGTGAGGTCACTTCCGCTACCGTTCACGTGACCGGAACTGACCTTTGACCCCGGCGCGCGCGGTGTAAAGGGTTCCACCGCGGTGGAACCCTTTGCGCGCCGGGGTCAAAGGTCAGTTCCGGTCACGTGAACGGTAGCGGAAGTGACCTCACAGAGGTCGTATGCAAATGTCACTTCCGAGATCTGAGCTCCACAGGCGTTGAGCTCCAAGAGCTCCGATCCAAGAGCTCTGCCACACGGGAGTTCCCACCACCACCACCGGGTGTGGAGCTCTCGGAGCTCTGCCACACGGGGGCTACCACCACCACCACCACCACGACCGGGCGTTGACGCCCGGTGGTGGCGTTGGTGGCGTTGGTGGTGGCGTTGGTGGCGTTGATGGTGGCGTTGGTGGCGTTGGTGGTGGTGTTGGTGGTGTGCGGTGGTGGTATTGATGGAGTTGGTGGTGGTGGTGGTAGAGTCTTTAAATATAGGAATGAACATGTGTCCATATGTATTGGTCCTCTCTCATGTGTCATCCTTGTTGTTGTTGTTGTTCTCTCTCCGGGGCTCTTAGAACTCGGCTCATGCACACACGCACACAGACACACAGACGCATACACACACGCACACGCATCAGCCGCATACACACACACACACACACACACACACACGCATAAACACACGCATACAGACGTATACACACACACACACACGCACACACAAACACACACACACACACGTACGCACACATGCACACAGACACACACGAACATACACACACACATACACGTACACGCAAGCACACATGCACACAGACAAACAGACGCATACACACACACAGACGCATACACACAGACGCAGACACACAGGTAAACAGACACACACACACACACACATGAGTGAGTGAGTGGTCATATAAGGTCGTTTGTACACCAGGTCATTGAGTGCACTTGACCTGCATCATTTTCATGTTGTCGGATCATGTTTAGACATGTTGGGGTATGACGTCACTTTCGATGTGAATTGAAAGAAAGGAGATGGTACTGACCTGTTTGTGGGGGTTCGTTTGAGTGTGCTAAAAATAGATCACCAGCTAACGTGCTATAAAAGGGAAGCGGCCTGGTCGTTTCATCAGACACTCTGTCAACCACCAAGATGTTCACTTGTACTACGTGCTCGAAAGCATTCACTCGTCTGCACGACTTGCGCCGCCATGAGGCTAGCAAGCACGAAGGAACCGCCCGGCATAGCTGTACGATATGTACACTGTCGTTTCAGCGCCCAGATCATTTACAGCGCCACACACGTACACGTCATGAAGTACCCAAGCGTCCATGCGAAGAATGTGGTCGGATTTTCAAACTGACCAGTCAGTTGCTGCGACACCAACGCACACGACACCCTGTTCTGCAGTCACGTCTGCAGGTAGAAGAGTCCGTAGGCACCAGTATCGAGAAAGGGGGAACTCCCACCCATCGCACGAGGGTTGAAGATGATGATGTCGCCCTAATTCAACATTCAAATTCCGACGACAAGACATTGGGCCAGATTTTGCACGACGAGGAGAGCAAAGTACACTTCGTGGACGAACCCATACATGTTCCTAGCGATCTGTTACACGAACACCATCCAGTGAGTGACATATATCGGCGCCATTGGCACATGATCCGGCACTGTTTCTACCGTCATCGCCCCATTCAAGATATCTACAATTTCCGACTGACCAACCTCACCCGCCTACGCAGTTACGTGAAAGCCATCTTCAACGATCAAACTACGGTCTTCAAGTTGAATCTGGCGTTTGGTTATGTGCTGCAGCATAAGGACACAGACCAAGCAGCCCGATATTTTTACCCGAGCAGTAACATCCGGGTATTTGACCAACCGTTTACCATCATTAACCGGGTGTCGCTACAGGCAATGCTGGAGAAACTGGACACCGTGGATCCCTTGGAATGGGCCCAACAACAACGCCCCAACACACAATGTTCGTAGAGAGGGTGACCAATGTCACGTTTTTCGTTACCAAGCTGACCGACCACCCCCATCGGCTGAATGTGCCACCCTTGCACTGATGAATACCATAGCATGCAATACATACTCTATATGTCTGGTCCTCGACTTGGGGTAGTTGAACTGAGTGTGCTAAAAATAGATCATCAGCTAGGGCACTATAAAAGGGAAGCGGCCTGGTCGTTTCATCCGATACTCTGTCAACTACCAAGATGTTCACTTGCACAACTTGCCAGAAGCAGTTTGCTCGAATAGAAAGTTTACGACGTCACGAGGCCTCCACCCACAACGATACACGGTATACTTGTATAATCTGTGCACGATCATTCAATCGGGAGGATAATTTACTGCGCCATGAGAAGGCACTCCACGAGGGTGTGACGGTACAATGTAACGATTGTGGTCGACTCTTCAAACGACCCAGTCGGTTAAGACAACACCAACGTTTGATTCATGCCCCTTCTCCACGATTCGGGCGACAACTTTCTACTAAAGAGGAGCCGCGGAAGGTCAGAGCCAGAGAAGATGAACCCGGGGAGACGAACGCCACTGGTGATGCGATGACGAAGAGCCCGCCTATACCCACAGTCCAGGAGGGCCTGGATATCCAGCCGGACCCCAGCGTTACGGTTTCGAGTCATACGCCTGACCACATCGAACATTTTTCGGAAGATGCAGTGGATGCCCCTAGCGATCTGCTACAGGACGACCATCCAGTGAGTGACATCTATCGGCGCCATTGGACCATGATACGGCACTGTTTCCACCGTCATCGCCCTATTCAAGATATCTACAATTTTCGACCGACCGACCTCGCCCGTCTACGCAGCTACGTGGAAGCCATCTTCAATGACCAAGCAACGTCCTTCAAATTAAATCTGGCGTTTGGTTATGTGCTGCAGCATAAGGAGAGAGATCAAGTCCGATACTTTTACCCGAGCAGTAACATCCGGGTATTTGACCAACCGTTTACCATCATTAACCGGGCGTCGCTAGAGACGATGCTGGAGAACCTGACCACCGTGGATCCCTTGGAATGGGCCCAACAACAACGCCCCAACACCAAATGGATAGTGGAGAGGGTCACCAATGTTACGTTCTTCGTGGTTAAACTGACCACCACCGCCATCGGATGAAAGTATTCACCCATGCACTGATAGATTCTCAGAATGCGCAAACAACTATATGAGGATATGTTGCCTCAACGGTATCCTGGCCTGCCCGACGGTGATTAGAATAAACGGTTCAGAGCGAACATGGCCGAAGATGGAACTTTCTGAAATGGAGACTTCTGATTGGCCAAGAATACATCTAACGGACAGGAACGAATATGAAACATGCAAATGGTGGCCTCTGATTGGACAAGAATCTTCTTGAATTGTAAATATACCCAACGCGACTCCCCCAGCGTGGGTATGATGTAACATTGGGGAGAATAAACTATATGAAAAAAACTTCTTCTTGTTGTTGTTCTCTCATGTGTCATCCTTGTTGTTGTTGCTGTTGTTGTTCTCTCTCCGGTCTATATCATAGTGTTATGTTAGAGTGTTAAAGCGTAACGACGGGCGTCGAGGGCGTCACTGCATTTCGAAGAATTAGTGACAATTCCATGGAATATCAGAGCTTCTGAGCTATTTCACCAGGGTGTTGAAGCATTAAGAATGGCTTTGGTGGGCGTTGCTACAAGATGACACCTCACACGACGCATTCGCACCGCGGATGGTCCATCTCTACACCAAATAACATCCTTCACTGCTAAAAAATGTCCACTTTCGCTACTACTTGTACTGATGACGTCACCAATGACGTCACAGATGCTGTGGATATCCCTCAACTCGGAATGTACACCCCGAGAGCTACAACATGACACCTCCCAGGACCCATTCGGACCAAGGATGGTTCCTCTCTACCCCAAACTCACCCCCACGCACCCACAAATTGTCCACTTTCGCTACTACTCGTACCGATGACGTCATCAATGACGTCACAGATGACGCGGACATCCCTCAAATCGGAATGTACACCCCAAGAACTACAAGATGACACCTTCCAGGACGCATTCGGACTAAGGATAGCCCATCTCGACCCCAAATACCTTCCTTCACTGCCCCAAAATGGCCACTTTACTTACTATAACCAACTGCGCATGCGCAGATTAACGCGACTTGCATTCAAAAACACACCATTCTGACTCTACCCCACACAAGCTTCACTTTGACACCTCACACGACCCATTCGAACCGTGAATAGCCCATGTCTATCCCAAACACACCCCTACATAGCACCCAAATGCCTGTTTTCTATACTACGGGCCAGGCTGCGCATGCGCAGACTATTGAACACGGACGAACCATTAGTGTAGTCAAGTGCTCCTCCACGAGAGCTTCAAAATAAGACCTCACTCGACCCCATTGGACCATGAGTGGCCCACCTAGACTCCAACATGTCCACCCCGTATGGGCCTATACACCCATAGCCATGCAGTATAGGCCTATGGGCCTACCCAGGCCTCGGTGACTTTTTTTCAAAAATTTCACCGATTCGCTCCGCAACACTTCCTATCGTGTTCTAAATGACGAGACGAGTAAAACGATACCCCACAACCCTACCGCAAATGTATAGAAGTACGTTTCCCAGGGGGATAAACATTGAACCTATACCCCAGTATGGGACTATATGGGGCTCGGTGACTTTTTTCACAAATTTCACCGATTCGCACGGGGACACTTCCTATCATGTTCTAAATGACGAGACGAGTAAAACGAGACCCCACAATCCTACCGCAAATGTATAGAAGTACGTTTCCCAGGGGACAAACATTGATCCTATACCTCAGTATGGGACTATATGAGGCTATATCGTACTTTTTCAAAAATTTCACCGATTCGCACGGGGACACTTCCTATCATGTTCTAAATGACGAGACGAGTAAAACGAGACCCCACAACCCTACCGCAAATGTATAGAAGTACGTTTCCCAGGGGACAAACATTGATCCTATACCCCAGTATGGGACTATATGGGGCTATATCGTACTTTTTCAAAAATTTCACCGATTCGCTGCGGGACACTTCCTATCATGTTTGTCTTGACGAGACTAAGAAAACGAGACCCCCACAACCTATACCGCAAATGTCGAGAAGTAGGTTTCCCAGGATGGTCCTATACCCCCCATACCCCATATAGGCATTTTGCCGGATTTTTAGATAAAGTCCGTATTCCGTATTTTTTCAGGAAAAATTTACATACACCCACCCTGGAACTAGGGGGAGATAACTCTATAGATAGGCAAGCCCAGTTAAGCCCGGCGACCTATATACCCCCCATAACCCATATAGGCATTTTCCCAGGTTTTTCGATAAAGTCCGTGTTCCGTATTTTTTTTTTTTTCAGGAAAAATTTTACATGCACCCACCCAGCCATAAAATACCCCTTCACCTAGGCTTCACTTTGATACCTCACTCGACCCCATTCGACCATTAGGGGCTCCCCTAACTCCAAAACGGCTATTTCCATACCCTTAGGCCACCGCGCATGCGCAGAATGCCGGTAGTTCAATGCCACACCCAGCCCATTAGATGCCCCTTCATGAATGCTTCACATTGATCCCTCACTCGATCCCATTGGACCATTAGGGGCTCCCCTAGCTCCAACACGGCTATTTCCATACCCTTGGGCCACCGCGCATGCGCAGAATGCCCATATTTCAATACCACACCCAGCCCATTAGATGCCCCTTCACCTAAGCTTCACTTTGATACCTCACTCGACCCAATCGGACCATTTTATCTAGGGACTACTTTTTCTCCGCGGAAGCTTTTTCCCGAGACCGAATCACCGCCAGACATGATCGCATCACCGCGGATGAATACATCTTTGACCTGGGTCACGTGATATGCAAATTTGGAACTCTCCTGTGCTGGAGGTAGCTTTTTGGTCTTTCTGCCGGAACTATACTCCACTTGACCTCTGTGACCTTGAAATGAGGTCGAAATGAGGTCAATATGCGCTGTAATCATCTTTATATACTACTAAGCTTATAATAATAATAATATTACTACATTATCTTAGATTCAAGGTCCATACATGACTATCTTCCTTAAACGCACCTCTACTCCTGTAGCTAACGCAGATCGTACAAACTGCGGTATAGCACAGGGACTTGTTGTTGGTCAGTTATTAATTATGATATTAATATTCTTATATACTCTCATCCTACTCCATAAATATGAGTACGAGGAGAGTATATATGAAAATTAAGATCCTAAATTATTAACTGACCAACACCAAGTCCCTGTGTGCGGTAGCTATATGTGGTACGGAGTACGGTGGGTCCATGCAAACTTCAAACGAAAGAGGAGAGCGGGGCTGGGGTAGAAACAAAGCCTGAATTAACAAGACATCTGACATACAGGATCGAAATACGGTAGTGTAGGAGTAATCAGCTAGGTCACAGATAAATAAACACTAGAACTCAATTCTCTTACAGCCATTTCAAGGTCAACCTTACTGAATATGTTATCATTGTTTGCAAGAGGAAAAGGCGCCAAAATGATACAGGAACAGTCGATGTCTACGGCAGATGTCGCAACTTTTAGACATATGTGGAAAAGTTTTGCACATATGTGAAATAAAATAACTATTTCACTTATGTTGAAAAGTTTTCAACATATGTCGAAAACTTTTAGACATATGTGTAAAACTTTTAGACATATGTTGAAAAGTTTTAGACATATGTTGAAAAGTTTTACACATATGTTAAAGGAGTACTTACGGTACCTTATTTTTGAGTGTGACAATATTCATCAGCAATCGTATTCCAAACCTTATTATATAAAACTTATATTGATAGAAGGCGAAATAAAAGAAATATTGAATATTTTGTTGCCGCCACGGCGTGCACTGGGCGCCGCCATTGCAGCACTGTGTGACGTTTTCAGATGAGCGGAAGTGAGTGTATACTCATCTAAAAACGTCACAACGTCATGGAGATTTAAGTTTGATCGTGTTGGTCATGCCGATAATTCGCACGAAAAGGAACCTGGTAAATTCACAGACGTTCTAGTTAATTTTACTAGTTCAAGTGTAACCAGGAAAATGTTTACGGACTTAGAAGCATCGTCGTTCATCTCAAATCACTATGCAGTTGCAGAAGACGCTCTTTTAGTTTACCGCTCTGATTCAAATTTTGTCCAAACTGAATCGGGCAAGTCTCAGTTGAAAAACTTGGGGAAGAAATTCTTCAGTTACCGGAGATAACCTTAACCAAATTTCCTTTTAGGAAATTACCCTCATGGGATTTGCCGCACCAGTTTTATCCTCGAATTAAAACTTGGACCCAGAGTAATTCAAATGTCCATAGTTGGAACGTCCCTGGATCAAGCGTTAGCCGTGACGTTGTCCTGAATTCTGACGTCATCAGTCACGTCATCCCACAGGCAACATGGCGGCGCCCACGTCGACCTCAAGGCAGAAGCAGTGCTTCACAAATTGTAATAAAAATAATAGGTTATCGCCCTCAGCGACAGTAAAATAGTTGGTTATATTTCTTTAAGAGTCTAACCTTTGTAATAGGAACCTAGATAAAATAAAGTAAGTACTCCTTTAATAAATTAACTATTCCACATATGTTGAAAACTTTTGCACATAAGTCAAAAAGTTTTCAACATATGTATAAAACTTTTACACATATATGGAATAAATTCGCAATTTTAGACATATGTTGAAAAGTTTTATACATATGTTGAAAACTTTTTGACATATGTGCAAAAGTTTTCAACATATGTGGAATAACCGATTAAATACTGAAACGGCTTGCCATAATCGGTCGCCAGTGTAATATATTTTGTACAAACGAGGTTTGAATCACAATATATGAACAACTTGGTTCAGCCATGTATTGCAAATGGGCAACATTTATTCTTCCGATACTGAAGATTCATGGTGTAGGGAAGATAACTCTATAAATAACACATATGTAATATCGGCTTTAGAAGCTGTGCCATTACTGGGGGGGGGGGGGCAAGGGGTATTTTCGTACTCAGTTTTGGAGTAATTTTCATTATCCGTTCTCAGTTCTGAGGAAAACTAATTTTGCGTACACACGTTCTGGTCGTATTTCACGTTCACCGTATTTTCCTATTTTTAATTCTCTGTTCTCTGTTCCACCAAGTGGACACCGTCACTCTCGTATAAATCGCAACTCTAGCGGGTTCAGCTCTTCTGTGTGCGTCGAAACAACCCTTAAGGTCATTCTCCATTCTCGCCGGATATCTATTGGAGCAATCTTCACCAGCTTGCAAGCAGACTGGCTTGGACAGTAATAGGTGCCATTTTTGGAGTGAGTGAGTGAGTGAATAGGGTTTAACGTCGCTTTCAACATTTTTTCAGCTATATCACGACGGGGAAGGGAAGGGAGGGAAGGGGGAGATTTTTGGAAGCGTACTAAGGGCCCTTTATACTAGCATTTAAAGCATGGGAACTACATCTACTTTCTTCTTTCGTTGGTTGGTTCGTTTATGACACGTGCTAAAGAAATCCCCACAAATCCTCTTCTTCGATTCCGTGAAATTCCAATGGCGACGTAGGCCTATACAAATTTTTATAAATCCACATCCGAAAACCGTCCTTAAATATCACTCAAGTTACTTATATGGGTTATTTTGTTGACAGTTTTGGAGTATATAATTAAATATGTTGTCAACTGTGGACAATTTCCAACGTTTTCCGATGTTTACTCCGCTGCATGTACTGACATTAACAAAAATATTAAACAGCGTGGTAGCTAATAAAGACACACTTGAGTACTTCACGAATTGTATTTTTTTCGTTCTTCGTACTTGGATTATTTTTTTATTTTTTCTCCGTACTAGAGATTTTTTTTTTTTACGTTCACACGATCGCTTACTTCCCACATTACTCAGAGGGGCAGTAACTGTACGTAATCTAGACTCCGACCTTTCTCTTTAGTGGAAGCTGAGGTGGATGAGTGGTTTAGAGCTCTTGTCTTTACTGTTGGCGATTTCGTGTCAAACTCTGAGAACGCGGGTTCGATGTCGCACAGGACGGGGGCCATCCAGCACAATTATGTACTTTACCAAGGAAGTGTCATCCGAAAACTAACTGGATATAAATGTTACATATTTTTTAAATGGCATTAGTCTACATATGTAATATCGGCTTTATGAGCTGTGTCATTACTCAGTCTATCTGAGGGGTAGTAAAATCTACATAATCAAGACTCCGATCTCTGAACTTGCTCTTCAGTGGAGGCTGAGGTGGCCGAGTGGATTAGAGAGCTTGCAATTACTGCTGGCGATTTGGTGCCAAACTCTGACGGCGCGGGGATCTAGTCACGCACGGGACTGGCCCATCCAGCACAAATACAGAAAGTGTCATCCTAGAAATAATTGAATATATATGTATAAAAAAAATGGAATCAAATATCATTTGTTTCATAATGAATGAAAACTTTATCATTTACTAGTATGCTGCATTTAATAACTCACAAAGTAGTGTATCAGCCGCAGGTATTACAAAACGGACTTTGAACGCCGAGACTTTTAGGTACACTTGTCTTAGACGATAGCTCGCAAATCTTCTTGAGATTAGCTGTAGTTATTTTTAGCTGGGTCACATGGCTGATGACCTGTGATCGCAATTCTCTGTAGTGAAGGGAAGAAGGTTGGTTATATGTTCTACAGCTGATATTGCAATAGTCTATCCATGGTTGGACAAGTATTACATCAGATGCTCCCCTAAGTAGGTATCCTTATAGCCTGAAGCCATGTTCTATGAGCCCGAAGAACCAGCACCGGACTATGATGAAAATCCTGAGGAATCGCCAGCAAGAATAGAACGTGATCGACCAATCCCGACTTCAGCAGATTCGCTAGAGCGTCAGGCATTTCGAAATTCTCCTCAGTTCTTATATGAGACAGACAGTGCTTACGACAGTGCCGTCTTACCACTCACTGAGGTTGACTTGATAACGGCGCCACCCTTCCACTTAGATTATTCTTTGAATGGATTTCCTGGATCGACACACGATGCTGTCACAATGAAAGCCGAGAAGAAAAACGATAACGGAACAACATCCAGTCATCTCAGAGAACGATCTAAGATAAAATCGACAAGGAGAGACGAATTATCTAAAAAATCTGCTACGAGAAGCAATGGACATATACGGACACATGGGATTAGTCCTTTCGTAGAGATCGACCATGACACAGAACAAAAAGCACTGAAGGAACCCCTTTTAATAACAAAACTAATAGCTCGTAAACCATATTTGGCGTTTGGTAGGTATTTATATTCATTATTTATAAGTATGTTGCCCCCTCAAATTGTGTTCTATCATAGGCCTAGTCAGCAATGGAGGTCAATTGCACTGAGAGGTTATAAATTCCATAAATTGTCAATATCATCTGTATAATCTCTATATATGTATGTCAGTGGGTGATAACATTTGTCCGCTTGTCTTAACACCTATGCGTCTCCTGGGAAATATTTCAGTGTGAAACACCAGGACTATATAATTTGAGTAGCCTTTACGAGGATATACTATCAGCAGAGAGTACCATGATACCACAGTAATATCACAGTGCAATTTTCTATTAGTAATTCTGTGAGCACATTGTATTATGGAAGAGTCTGCCAGTCCGTTTGGACGAATCGATGACCGCATACCTATTTTACGGAACAATAGGCGGAGTTTAGAGAAACAAGAGTGCGTTACGGGATATCTTGTAGTACCAAAGCTCTTGATTGGTCAATTCAAATATTCAAAAAGAAATCCGGGATTTTCATTGGACGGTTGAGAGTTTTGTAAAGGTTTATTCGCTTCTGTTAGACAAGGCTTTGTAATGATGAGGAGGAGAAACCATAAAATGTTACATAATGTAATTAAACACAGCATTAATTAAAAGGGTGATGAAAAACGATGCCGGCGTACTGACGGGAAGTCATATGACACCACAGTCAAATATACTGACTGCGTATTTCTAAAACATCACAGGAACCACAGTTATCCCTGTGGTGTACTCACGGCATAATCTCTCTCCCGAGTTAGAGGGAGACATCTCACAAAAGGTACTCTCCATAGATGAGAATGTCATCATAAGTACTGAACGACCGGTTCAAATTGAGATTCGCAACTGGATTGCAAAAAAGTGACAATGTGACTCCTCGAGGCCCGCCCATGTCTCCCGACAAATATATGTAGGTTTATTGTTTTGGTGGAAAATTTAAGCCGTACGACGTCGGGCATTACAGGTTAGTTTTCCTGGGTATTCTTGTATTTACCAGTTTTACCCCATGTTGATGCGTTTACTCCATCAGACGTCCACGATGCTCATCCATTAACATCAGACGAGTTGTTTGAGCTGATCTGTCATCACAGCTCCCGAGCTAGCGTATATAATTCCGCTTAAGCTGGTGCTAGGGGCCGTGTGGATACTTCATTGTCTCCACACGAACAGCTGCAATAAAAGCGCGACTGAGATACTAAGGCTACATCCGAGAATCCACCGAATTCTCGGGTCTAAATGAATGCATTCCTGTAGAGTCGTATGATTGCTTTTTAGTCGCCAGGCGTCGTCAATTTTTCCCACCTCTTGTATATCGCTTCAATCAATAAGTGAAGATTGATATAAGCGTCAGATCCGACATTCCGTAGCCAGCCGTCGTCCGGCAACATTTGTCGTTCAATATTCGAAGGATTTTATCATTAGCCATCAATGTTCATACTGGCGGCATCGGGCCTTACATACTGCTGTTTTTAGCTAAGAATTCGTATTCCAATAATACCTAACATTCATCTCTACTTGGAACCGGAGCATACTTTTGACGCTTACAAACTTATTTGTTCGCAGAACTATCATATTATCACAATTCTTCGATTCGGGTATCAAATTCCGCTCAATCCCGTACTGGGGACAATATGGTCAATGCATTGAAGATGTTCACATGAACATCTACAAAAAAAGCGCGTGGCTGGGATACAGGAATAACATAACATCGGTAAATCAGTCATGGGCCTTAGAGCCTCTTGGAGCACCATTCAGTCAGAATATCAGACTGTGAGCACATGCCTTCTTGTCCGATAATGTCCTTATATGATCACACCATCATTGCACGTTATCGATTACTTACAACTCGGTCACATCCTGTGTAACAAGAAGTGCATGACCGGAAAGATTCAGGTGATCATAGAATACGTTATAGCGAGATCTACTCCACCACAACAATGGATTAAACACAACATATCAAAGTTGATCGAAATAGATACCGCCGTACTGGCAATAATTACAACGCATATAAGGGAAGTGGGAAGAAATGCCGACATACTGACAGAGCCACATGACTTCACAGTATAGTCTTCTGGTTAACCTATTCTAAAGCACATACCAAGAATCTAACGATTCGTGATATGTGTTGTATCTCAGGTACGCTTTTATTGTACCTGTTCATGTGGCAACTTGGATGACCACACGGCCCCTAGCACCGGCATAAGCGGTATTAGATACAAATCTAGAGAGCTATGATGGAAATGCTCTGACAACTCGTTTATTATAATTTGTGTCGCTGTGACAACTCGTACACTGGGGATTGTCATAAGTCATATGACACCACAGGCAAATATACTGACTGCATATTTCTAAAAACACCCAAGATCCAAAACTGATCCCTGTGATTTTTATCCTAGCCACGCTTTTATTGTAGCTGTTCATGTGAACACCTCGAACGTCATGACCACACGGCCCCTTGCACCGCCTTGAGCTGTATTAGATACAAATATTTAAGAGCGATTATGTAATAGCCCTATAAAGTCATCTGATGGAAAATGAGTCATCTGACTACTGTCGGATCTGACACTGATCTATTCGTCTTGGTTGTTTACAGGTCTTACCTTGGGATTGCACATTCTTATGATCCTGGTCACGGTGATTTTATACTTTTCCGGATACGAAATCCTGCCAATTAACTTCAACTCAATCCCGATCAACTTGGAGCAGGGGCAAGTCAATTTGCGCCAAGAGGCCTTCAAACAGCGCGACAACGATCACATTCTCTACAACCGGGCTACAGGCGGGGTTAACCTTACCGAACGCGCTGTCAGGTATGACAGACTTACCGTGCAATTCGTGTACGAGAAGCCTGGTGGCAACGTGTTCACCCCTGAGCATCTTCAGTCCATCAAGGATTTTGAGGACAGCCTGTACAGTGACGCCATCTACCAGTCCACTTACTGTCACCTAGGCGGAGATCGTGTATGCGACAAACCACATTCCATCGTGCGTTTCTTCGATGGAACATATGCAAGACTTGATCCTATCTTCAACGATACTCATTTCGAGCACATCACACAAGTCCTCTGGACAGCTGAGAAAAATCCCATAACTAGACGAGCGCTACAGTTCTTCTTGGGGAAGGACAGCGTTATAAACGAAAAGACAGCCTCGTCCGAAATCACTCGAACGTTATTTTTCTACGGATACCCATTGAAAGGGTTCGACACCTTACGGGATGAGTCGGACGAACAGTACAATATTGTGGGAGATTACATCACATCAAGCTATGCGGACAAGTGGTCACAGATTTCTAAAGATGGCCTTGGGGATCTAAGCTTTATGTACCTGAATCAAATTATCTATTGGCATCTCATCAACTCCCAGGTTATTTTCGATATGTTGTTTGTTATTTTCAGTTTTGTTTTTATTTTTGTGTTTATGTGGTTCCAGACGGGATCGCTTTGGCTATCCGTCTGGGGTATGTTGAACATCATTTTCAGCATCATAAGTGGAAATTTCATCTACAACGTCATACTTGATTTCAAATATTTGGGGATTCTACACGTCCTTGTGCTGTTCATTCTCCTCGGCATCGGGGCCGATGATGTCTTCATATTCTGCGATGCCTGGAAGTTGGCCCAAGATCATCAGGTTAGCCTTGCCCACAAACTCTCCGAGTGTTACCGTCGGGTGACCGGCACCATGTTCGTCACGTCTTTCACAACGGCGGCCGCATTTTTCACGAATTCTTTCTCCCCGATTCTCGCGATGTCATCGTTTGGAACTTTTGCAGGTGTGTGCGTGGTAGTGAACTATCTGTCTATCATCCTATTTTATCCCACTACCGTTGTTATTTGGCACTTAAAGTGGGAGAATAAATCGACCTGTGGATGTTGCCCGAAGACCCGTTCGCCACCATCATCTGCATCCAGGAAGTCGTGTAACTCTAGGGCCCAGCGCGCTATTGTTGGTTTCCTTTCGGGGCGTTATTATAGAGTCCTTATGAACACCGTCGTCAGAGTTGTCATATTAATTGCATTTTCTGCACTGTTGGGAACGTTCATCTACTTCGCTACAACACTTGTACCGGATGATAAGCAACCACGTGTAATGAAAGCTTCCCATAACATTGAGAGATTTCAGGACAAGACACTCCATTCATTCCGACCAAGCGGGGAAGATGATAAGGTCAAACTTCACATTGTCTGGGGTATGAAGTCACAGGACAAAAGTTCCTGCCATCCTCGGAAGTTCGACGCAGACTGTGTAGGTAAGACGGTCTGGGAT
>JAVTVY010041354.1:0-18768 GCA_036873755.1 Hanleya hanleyi | reverse complement strand
CCGTCCCTCCTTTCTCGTTACCAAGATATCTTCAGAACGACTTACCCTAGGCACACCAAACTTGCAGTGCACATCCGTATGCGCGTGATGCAGAACCCTATTGAATCTGGACCTGATTGGTTGGAAACTTTTGCGGCCATCTTTAATTTATGCGAAACCATCACAGCTTTCTCGTTACCAAGATATCTTTAGAACGACTTACCCTAGGCACACCAAACTTGCACTGCACATCCATATGCTCATGACCCAGAACCCTACTGAATCTGGACCTGATTGGTTGGAAACTTTGGCGGCCATATTTAATTTATGCGAAATCATTAATCTTGTGTATCTTAGGTACCATTTCACTGTTCCGTGTGTGAACTTGGTATAGATCATCGATGCATCAAGAAACTTCAAAGGAATGACCAAACCAGTTTCCCTGATTCGGTGGAACCTTGGCGGCCATCTTTAATTTATGCAAAATCTTAATGATATATATCTTTGATACCATTCAAGTGTTCTATATGAAACTTGGTATACAGCATCGATGTATCAAGGGACCTGCAATGTATAACCACATCAGTTCCTCTGAGTGGCAGGAAGGATGGGCGGCCATCTTTAATTTATGCGAAATCATTAATGATCTCTATCTCTGATACCGTTCGAGTGCTCGATGTAAAATTTGGCATGTATCATCGATGCATCAATAGACTTACGATAAATGGCAGTTCTGGTGTTTCTGATTGGGCGGAAACCTTGGTGGCCATCTTTAATTTATGCAAAATCTTTGATGATGTATATCTTTGATACCATTTCAATGTTCTATATGAAACTTGGTATACAGCATCCATGTATCAAGACACTTGCAATGAATAACCACATCAGTTTCTCTGAGTGGTGGGAAGGATGGGCGGCCATCTTTAATTTATGTGAAATCATTAATGATTTCTATCTCTGATAATTTTCAAATGCTCTATGACAAAATTTGGTATACATCATCGATGCATCAACAGACTTATGTAATGAATACCGACTTCTCTGATTGGACATAAACCTTAGAGGCCATTTCTAATGGCAAATTTTTCATAATCTGTATATTTGTCACTTGACTGCTTGGTGTTCCTGAAGTCTTGCTTCAAATTGAATACATTATGAATGGCTGGCGCCCAGAGCCGAGGGGTTTTCAGATGCGCAGCTTCGTATTTTATCAGTAATTATAATAAACAAAATTTATTCACAACATGATTTGTAGTTTTACTTTTTTGTTTTGCTAACAACCTAACCTAACAACACTTTTTAGTTGCCACACGTCATTTTATATTTCCCACCGCTTAAATGTTTCCCCAAATTTGGCTCTCTTCTAATGATTTCCATTTCAGCAATTTTAGTTGTGTTTACCAAGATATGACAAACGTATATCTATAGTGTATGTATTTATTCCAGAAACAAATTAATTTAAGGGGAGGAAAACTTTCTTTTTTTTCAAAGAAAGTACACTTACAATACCAGGGGTAAATATTTCTTCCCACAAGCCAATCAATTGGTAGAGACACCCTTACATTATAATAGCTGGGGTTCAGAGCCGAGGGGTTTCGATAGCGCAGCTTCATGTCTTTCACCAGTATTATACTGGTTGGACTTTCATGTAAGTTTCTCTTGTTCAGTCCTTTGTATTACTGAATAGCCACCCGTCTAGACTCCCCTGTACCAAGAAACTTGTTATTTGATTCCCAAATCGTAAACCTGTTTCAATTCATGCCTATTAATCTCCGTCAGGAAGATGATACAACGTAGAAAACGGAAGTTAAAACTAAAAGTCAGCTCCCCTAGCGGAGAGTTGTCCGCCCCTAGGAGAGCTCTCCCATCTATTCCAGCTGCATTACTATAAAGGCTCTGCTCAAACCATTCTCGTCCTCTATTCTCTGTTGTACCTCGACCAGTACACATCAAGGAAGTGTTTATACAACCTGGGTTGTTGTTGTAACGACCCGCAGTATCCTTATCGGTTTTGACTTGTGTTATTTCTTGTCGGAAATTCTTTCATTATTGTCGGAAATTCTTTCATTAGTTATGTCTGAGATTCCGATATCTAATGCATGTAATTCGTGTGTGAAATGTTGGTCCAGTTTGGACGCCCACACGGTTTGTTTTTCTTGTAAAGAGTTGTGTTATCGGCGAAGTACTTGCGCCGAGTGTGTATTATGGGCAGGCTAGACGGGCTTACCTTTTGCAGGCGTCTGGCGACCCGTCCCTTTCGGAAGTCGACAGACGCCTGTTGGAAATTGCTTGTAAATGACATGAAAGCTAACGAAGATATCGTTGGAATTGGATTAAATGTTTCCCATGGTCTTAGTAATCAGAACTCGCCCGCCTCTGTAAATATACCGCCTGGCGGGACGGTTCTACGTCTAGATAAATCACAGATTTTAGACAACCTACATGTACGGGTTTGGCTATGTATGCAGCCAAACCGGTTCCTTTGTCTACTTCGACAAAGACTTCTCTAAACCTGCCGTGCCTGAGCAATCCATTGTTCTCGTCGGACAAAAGAATGCAGTGGGTTCGCATATTATCTCGACCTCTCCATTGTCTTTTGGTTTTCACACTCCGTTACCTCTAAACGGAATAAACGTCGTCGTGTCGGTTTCTCCTTTGCGGGTTAAATCATAACGCAGTTCTAAATCCGTTTCTCGTTTTATGGTGGGTCGTTCGGACCTACCATTGAGTGTCAAAATTGCTGTCTTGCAGTTTCGTTTATCGATGAATCAGCGATTCTATAATAGCGGAAATGACATGTTACGGGACTTCAATTTTAGAGGATTGAGTTGGCATGAATTGAGACAGGTTTGATTTGGTAACAGATAGAAACATTGTTTATAAATGTTTGATATTTCAACCAGTTTCCATCATTAAATATCCAATCTGTCGGCGATTATTGCTAATTAAAATAGTGCATACTGCTTACGAAATCGGTGAGAATTAGACCGGGAATTCTAGTTCTATTTTTCGGCCTTCCCGTTCTCCGGTATGCCGTTCTCGTACTTCGACTCGACGTTCTCCTACACCACCACGCCGTTTGCCACGTCTTTCGGTCTCGCCTTCTTATATAGGTCACCACGTTCGTCAGTCGCAGACTCCGTTTCTTATCATGCGGTTGTCCACGATTTGTCAACCTCTCGCTGAAGTTATATCACTCGTTCGCCCATTCCGGTCTCGTCGAGTTCATCTGTTGATTCCTTTTCTTCAGTGTAAAGTTAGGAACATACGTCAATGATGGTTTTTCGGATGAATTGGATGCACTTTTAGCGTTGGTGCCGGATATGCCGTCTGCTTCGAATAATGGTCTTCCTCGTATTAAATGTCAGACAAAAGAATGCTTCCTCGCCGTATGTTATCTCACCTATGTCATTTTTGTCAATGGTTCGATGGTGATTAAATTAATATTTTGGGGATAGTTTTCTTTCACATTTCTGTCTTGTTTCAAAATTTTGTCTGGGCAAATTTTTAGACTTCACATGGTCTGTTTTTCCATCTGCCATGTGTTTATTGTCTTCGGACGTACGTCGCGAAATTAATTGGCTCTTGTCGGAGTTTTTCAAAGTTCCTATATCTTGAAATTATTGCCCGACGATATTTTCTAAAGTCAATATGAATCTCGGGCTTATCTGATAACACAGTCCTGCGTGATGGAGACAATGTGTATTCAATATCACGTCTCCACACGAACAATGAGTTCGACCCGCTGTGTTTGTTGTGGGTTTTTACGGGCTCTCGCGACCTCGTTTTATTATTGCTCAATTTGTGACAGATTTGTATTTAGTCCCGGCATTTCTGTAAGTCTGCCTTTTAGTGCTGAGCTTGAAGGCCGATTGTGATCTCTACAATAAACGAACAGGTTTTGTTTCGTTGATTCATGAATTTTATGCATTGAGTTTGTGTATATCTCAAGTAGGGTTGTAAATAGTATCCTCATCGGCGGGGGTTTTTCGTTTCTTCCCGCCGGAGAGATCTGATACTTTATTTGCAGCCGTCAATTTTCATGTTGTTGTTGTTACTTCTGTTCGGACTTGCAGTTTTGGTAGGTTCACCTTCATACATTCAGTTCCTTGGTCCTACCAAAATGTAATCTCTTGTTATATCAAGTATTATTACGTTGATTTTGATATCCTGTATTCAAGAGAGACCTTACAGAGGTTTTATATGCCTTTCATGCTGACATGAATATGAAGCATGATTGTTGCATTTGTGTTACGTAACCACAACTCAACCCTATTTACTTCGACCCTGTGTCGTATCTTAATGAGCTTCCTTACTGATCTCTTTATGTAATTAAGGGTGTGTCGAACAACAATGAGATCACGTGTTGGTTTACGTGAGTGAGTAAACCTATTCACCCACTCACCCTTGTTTATTGTGAAAGTGTGATATTCTTGAAACACAATTGTCTGATTATTACATTGTGATTTGTTTTGTTTCACACCAAGTTGGTCCCATCTGTATACTGTATTACGCTTATAATTCAGATGGAGTTATGCACTAATTTTAATTTCTTCCCTATGAGAAAATTTAAAATTACTAGCGTGAGTGGGAAGGTATTGGCCGGCCAAGGATCAAGCCTAATGACACGTAAGTCGTGAAGTCTTCTATGGTTTCTTTCTACCAAGTATATATTACCGGTACAGTCTACTAGAGCATCAAACTGCTTTTTAGTAATGTACTTACTGTTCTTCTTCTCGACAAATTGTTCGTGCTAGGTCATTTCAAATTCTAAATTTTTGAATAACCTCATTTTCCTGCCGGCGAGAGACTTTAAATGTATTTCCTCTCTTCGGGAATTTAAAATTCTTTAAGGATCTTTCTTGGTTACCTGGAAAATTCTTTGTTCTGGATGTCGGTTGTGTGACTATTTGGTTATTAATAGTAACATTGTTGTAAATGTTTAATATTCTCTCCATATAAATCTCCAGTACTGAATTTCATGTACAGGAGACAAATTACATCGGGAGAGATCATAATGTAACCATGTTCACGGACACATTATTCATGTTCACTGACACAAAGATCCAAAATCCCATTTATCTCATTGAGCTTACATTTGGTGATTAATGCTACAGACATTTAATGTGTTCGTCTCTACTGCGTTTTAAGAGAAGGAAAATTATTACAATCGACTACGGGGTTACTGTTTGCAACGCCCTTCTGTTACGTCGTGTACTTTATAAGTTTGTATCCTGCTCCATTATGAGCATGTATATTCATTAAGTTGTTGTGAATGAGGAAATCACTACGTTGTTTATCATATACAACGTTTCTCGCATTTTTCACATTACGCTTTCCTGTTACACCTTGACGACATTTTCACTACGCCGTCATGTGTCTCTCATACACCTGTGCGTCGTTCTCTTACATCGGTTAGACATTTCCGGTAAGCCATAATGCCGTTTGTCACGTCATTTCTTCATTTGCGAGATGCATATTTTATATCCATTCATCGGCACTTCCTTTGATTCTCCATCGTCGGTCGTCGGCGGGAGTGGGAGTCCGTTCGTTTGGCGTCACCCTTCCACTTGTATCAATTCCTCTCGGGTTTTTCACATTGTGATTTACTTAGGTTCGTCGTTACGTCGTTACTCTACGAAGAGAGTTCTTTTCAGACCTTGTTGATTCCAGTCTTGAGTTCAGAATATCAAAATTGTTTTGGAATCAACAGTATTTGGTCAAATACTGTTATATGGAATAGGTCTTTGGATTATGGACGTGGATATTCTCTGAGGACGACGGCGGGATTGTGAATGACGGACTAGTCGCCTTTAATTGAATTCAGCACAGTGTTGTTAACACAGAGCCATGTTGACTTTATCACACTAACATTATGTTGAGATCCATTTACCTTAGGATTGTGCTTAATCAACACAATGTCTTCGTGGTGTACTTGGGGGACAGTTTTTCCGACTTTCTCCATCAAGTACTTTATTCCTGTATAGACCGTTACACCAATGGTTAGACTTTGACATTATGGTTCTGTCATCAGCCTTAGGGTTGTTTATTATATGTAGGACCTTACTCACTACGTTCGTTTTTGGGTTCGGTCTCTACAGCGGATTTATTTGTCCTGGTGCCGAGGACGTGATACCGTTCCCGACTCTATTTCCCTCGTAATTGACTTCCTCCTTCACCTTCACCAGGATAGGGAGTTTCATATTAGCACCATGGAAGGCTATCGATCTGCTCTGGCATGAATTGAATAGGGTGTTACGTCTTACCTTTGGTTCCGACATTAGCCTTAACGATAATATCTCTGCTCTTATTCACGCCTTCGCATTACAGTCGCGTTGTACTCGCCAACTGTTACCGAAATGGGATATCGGTGTGGTTCTGTGTGCTCTGATTATACCACCTTTTGAACCCTTAGAGTCCGCGTCTATAAAAGCTGTGTCTTATAAGACGGCCGTCGTGGCGGCGTTTGCTTTGGCGTCCAGACTGTCTGTACTTCATGCTCTTGAAAGATCTTCTATGACCTGGACAGCGGATCGGTCTTGCATTTCTTTTCGGCCCATTCCTGAATTTATCGCCAAAAATGAGTCTGTTCGTTCAGGTCCGTGCGCTCAACGTCGTACTCCATTCCTGCGTTGTCAGACTTTGTACATGGCCTCGAGGACGATCTTCTGCTATGTCCTGTTCGAGCCATCCGCCACTATCTTACTCGTTCCGATCCGTTCGCGGCTCTCGGCTACGGTTATTCTGTCCCTTCGCCTGTCAGCAAGGCTTGACATTTAAAAAAGCCGCGTAGTTGAAGAAGACCATAAAATAGTCTTATCAATTGGCAGAAGGTAGATATACCATTGACGCCCCACTACTGTCTTCTGCTTCTTCTAATGTGATTCGTGCCATCGCTGCGTCATGGCCTGTATGGAAGAACTGACCCCTCCATGACATTGTCCTGTCTTGTGCCTGAACAATTAACTCCACGTTCACTAATATCTGTCTGAGGGATATGACAGTGCAATCAATAGTGTGACCACGCTTGGGCCACTGTGGCTACCCAGCACGTTGTGAGTAATTTCAGAAAAGAGGGGGGGGCGGCAAAATTGTCACCATCGCAGCAAGACAGCCATCTTGCTGTATCATCTCATCTCATCTCATCTCATCTCAGTCATATTATTATTATTACATATATTATATGATAAAAGGCATCTCAGAAGGTAGAAATAAGTCAGTTGACCGGCCGTGGATTCTATAATCACCAATGAAGGCCTGACACCAGGATAGGGTTTACTCCTAACTGAAATTTGCTTCTGTTCTTCAGAAACTGACTTCCTTCTAGATGTCTCAGCTGGGTCACCTGTGCCTCAACTCACAAGACACCTGCTCCAGACCTAGGGTCAACAGTAGTGATGAAAGTACAGAGAGTTGACAAGTGCGCAGCATCACCCAGAGAGCAAGCACGGCAATTCCAACGCATCCTTCATCACTCCAAGTATGGTGAGTTGACCTCAAGAGGCTTGCGGACTGAGAGTGGTGTGGACTTGGTACCTTCCAAGATTCGGGTAGTGTACGCCCTCCCCTTACTTACGGTCGGACCAAGGATCGCCCTGTATGCAATGGCTTGTGGCTCTTTCCCCCCCCTAGACATACAGTGCCTACCAAGGGGACCTATCTTGTTGCCGATGGCGCCCGGGGTATCCTACAACTTGGTGGAATTGTGTACCACACCACGAGCACAGCTACATGGATGGAGACAATCAGAAGATAAGTAGAACTGTATCAATTCCTTCAATTACCCTATGCGTCTCTGACCAGGGTTAACTTGTTGAGTAATAATGTCTCAGATTTATACCCATGTCTGTGTCGTTCCAGCGGTTACTAGTCTGCTATGGGAGTTACCACGAGGCCGAGATTCCCGCCTCCATATGTTGGTACTGTGGCATGAATTGAAACAGGTTTAAGATTTGGGAATCAAATATCAAACATTTATAAACAATGTTTCTATTTGTTACCAAATCAAACCTGTTTCAATTTGATTGACCCTCCCTCCGTCCCCTCATGCCGGCCTTAAACACTACAGGTCTCGGTAATTACAATGAGAAAGAGGACTAGAATGGTTTCAGCAGAGCCTTTATAGTAATGCCGCTGGGATAGGTGGGAGAGCTCTCCTAGGGGCGGACAACTCTCCGCTAGGGGAGCTGACTTTTAGTTTTAACTTCCGTTTTCTACGTTGTATCATCTTCCTGACGGAGATTAATAGGCATGAATTGAAACAGGTTTGATTTGGTAACAAATAGAAACATTGTTTATAAATGTTTGATGTTTGTTCATGACACTTATAGGCAAGATCGATCATTTAATTTGGACGATGGATGATCCAGTGTCTTTGGGATTAAATCTTTCATGTGTATTTTGAACTATCAAATGGACTAAATTCATTGGTTGACTTAATCATTTACATGGACTCATCACACAGGTCACACAGACATTTTACGTGGCCCTTACCCCGGTGGACGACAGCCTCCCTATGGTCACCGTGAAGGGCCTGAGGGTGCAGGAAGGGGTTAGGAAGGTCATCTCTGAGTTTGACCTCAAAGCGGAGGACAAGGACACCAAGGTTTGCCCTTTTTTTCGGGACATTCTCCCAACATATCAGGAAAAAATGGTGTCGGTAGATGATAACTCCATAGTTTGACATGATGAAAAAATTTGAGAAAAATTTATGAAAAAAGAATTGTTAGATGTGAATAGAAATGGGAGATTGCAATTTTTAAAAATATTTGATTGAGAAACTATCACAGAAAACTGAAAAAGTGATTGTATTCAGGGGAATATCTGTTTATAATATCCATGAACTGATAATTGGATGAGTTATTATCTACACTATTTGCCTGGGCTTTTAGTACTTAATGGAACCAGGAAGTTCCATCGCTGGCTTTGAGTAGAACACGGAAGATAAAATCCTTACTGGATTTGGTTTAAGCAAGGAGTTGATGAAAAACCTGGCATGGATAAGCAAATCTCACAGGATGAGGACCACAATGATAAAAAAAAAAGAGAAAACGCTACACAACGGGGCAATAATTTTTTTGAGTCTTTCAGTCAATCCTTCCTGTTTTATATGTATATCTTTTGTTCAACATATTCTTTTCATTTTCCTCTGTTTCCTTGTACAGGAGGATCATATCATATTTGTGATCGTTCAGCCTCCACTCTACGGAAGCCTTGAACTGAAAAGGGGGAAGTTCTACAGCCTGACCACCAGATTCAGCATGGCTGACATCTACGAGAACCGTGTGAGCTATAAGCACGATGGCAGCGAGACCACCAGTGATAGTTTCTCGTTCACTGTGTCAGACGGCACTAATCACATGTTCATCATGCAGCAGGATGAGCGACGAAGGGGAGACATACCCGTACCCTTACTATCACAGCCGCAGGTCAGGAATCCTCTCAACAATCCAATTATTAAAATCATCTCTGGACATTTTGGCTCTTGGCCAAACATAGGCCGAAGGGGTGTCCTCTTTGGTATCATCCTTCTGTCTGTCCTATCAATATTATCACAACACTTTTTGTAGAACTTTTGCCAGACTTTCCAAATCTGCCCCACTTTTAGCAGCTGGCAACTAATCAGAAGTCTATTAAAGATTACGGGCCAGTCTATTATCCTAATGTCATGTAAGACAATTCCAATGTCGTTTTTCACTTGTGGGGATCATTCAACCTAGAAGGGAAAATGCTAACCCAGTTTCACATGAAGTGTATTCAACTCAGACTGACTTACCAATACATAACAAACTTCCCCAGAATGAGTAGTTTGAACACCATTGCATCTTGTTATTGACAAAAACTGGATGGAAGATGAGTGACCTTTGCCAGTTTTCAACTGAGGAAGTTCACAATGTTCTGAAGAAAGATTATAGCCAACCTTTCAAAATTTGCTTCGCGCATGCATCTGGTTATTCTCCAGAATCATGTTGAACATGAGCAAGCAGATTTTGGGAAAGCTAGTTTTCAATACACACATCATGTACATGTGAAAATAAATGTGTTTAGATCAAAAACATTTCCTTTATAAATTTTAACCTCAGTTCATTGACCATCTCTGAATTTCAATAACAGTTTTTTACCCCTCAGCCATTTTGGCCTCGGGGTATTGTCGTTGCCATGTACGTCCAGCCGTCCGTCCGTCCGTTAACGCATTTTAGGCAAAACCGCTTGAGATACAACCACCAAAGTTTCAACACTTATTTATCTAGTGCTATTAAAGTCAGACGCCTATGGAAAGTGGCTTCCCTCGGCCCATATTTTACAGAGTTCTGCCCCTTTACAGATATATTAATTTCTATTTCTGTCCTATATGCCTGAATATAACCAACTACATCTGCAGAACTGTGTTTGGTATAGCTACTATATTTTGGAAACTTATTTATATTGTTGTATTCTACAAGCCAACAAAGGATTACTCGCCTCGGCTTATGGAGTTCTGCCCCTTTCGGATGTAATAATCTTCGATTTTGTTATCTGTAGTTGAATGTACAAGTTACATGTATATCTGCAGATCTGTGTTCAGTACAGCTTATTCGTCTCGGTTCTTATTTTACAGTAGTGCTAAGTCAGACGCCTATCGAAAGTGGCCCATACTTTACAGAGTTATGCCCCCTTTACTGATATATTAATTTCTATTTCTGTCCTATATGGCTGAATGTAACCAACTATATCTGCAGAACTGTGTTCGGTATAGCTACTATATTTTGGAAACTTATTTATATTGTTGTATTCTGCAAGCCAACAAAGGATTACTCGCCTCGGCTTATGGAGTTATGCCCCTTTCGGATGTAATAATCTGCAATTTTGTTATCTGTAGCTGAATGTACAAGTTAAATCTGCAGATTCATGTTCGGTACAGCTTATTCGTCTCAGTTCTTATTTTACAGAGTGCTAAGTCAGACGCCTATTGAAAGTGGCTCCCCTCGACCCATATTTTACAGAGTTATGCCCCTTTACAGATATAGAAGTTTTCTATTTCTGTCCTATATGCCTGAATGTAACCAACTACCGGTATATCTTGATCATCCCACATAGAACTATCTCTTTCCCAATTCACACTACACATGGGTCACAATCACTTGGGGAAAGCCGAGGGGTTTTGATTAGATCAATCTCATGTTCTTCTTTTGGGGGTTCATCTCTCCCGATCTAAATATAGAATTTTTTCTTCGACACCACACATCACTAAATATGCAGTTGTAGATTTAGGTGATTATGAGTGCATCTTGCAAGGCATAAGATTATCGAGTTTAATATCCCCCCCCCCCCGCTACCTAGAGGGGAGCATATAGCAATTGCTTTGTCCGTCTGTCCATCCGTCCGTCCGAATTTCTTGTCCGCGCAATATCTCGGTTAATATTTGATGGACAGGATTGAAACTGTGCCCAGTGCCTCATAGTTGTGCAGCGTGGAGTTTTCCCTGAGTTTCGGTTATATTTCCAAGAGTTATGGCCCTTGGTTCCTGAAATCTCCATGAATTGGGACTTGTCCGGGCTGGATCTTGGTTAATACTGTATGGACAATTGTGAAATTTGCATGATATGTGGTGAGTGCCCTGTAGTTGTGCAGCATGAAGTTTCTCCATGTTTCGCTTATATTTTCAAGAGTTATGGCCCTTTGTTCTTGAAATCACTGTGAATTGGGACTTGTCCGGGCTGGGTCTCAGTTATTATTGTATGGACAATTATGAAATTTGCATGATATGTGGTCAGTGCCCTGTAGTTGTGCAGCGTAAAGTTTCTCCGTGTTTTGCTTATATTTTCAAGAGTTATGTCCCGTTGTTATTGAAATCTCTGTGAATTGGGACTTGTCTGGGCTGGATCTCGGTTAATGTTGTATGGACAAGTATGAAATTTGCATGATATGTGGTCAGTGCCCCATACTTGTGCAGCGCAAGGTTTCTCTGCGTTTCGCTTATATTTTCAAGAGTTATGACCCTTGATTCCTGGAATCTCCATGAATTGGGACTTGTCCGGGCTGAATCTTTGTTAATATTGTATGGACAACTACGAAATTTGCATGATATGTGGTCAGTGCCTTGTACACGACAGCCAGCAATTAAGTTCCCCTTCTTTCGCGAACCATTCGCGAACCGTTCGCGAAAGAGCGAAAGATGTGCGAAAGTAACGCGAAAGCTTGCGCGAAACATCGACAATGCAATCTAGCGAAAGCAATTTTTTTTTCGCAAATGGAAGTTTCTTTCGCGAACGTATTTTGCGAAAGTATGTTTCTTTCGCGAACGATTTTATCTTTCGCGTACGGTTTTTTGAGTGGACAAGAGTGGTTTACGTTTGACCGACTAGATTTTCGGCAGAGATATTAAAGATGGCGCCGTCTGCGAGTGTGCTGCATCTGTCCCGTATACCTTGGCGAATGCGGGTTAGCATTGCTTACATTTTGGGACCCCTATTCTCTTGGTCGACTAGCAGAATACGGACAGCACTAGTTAATCATGGATATCGGATTATTCCGTCTTTGAAGTCAATCCGCCTCTTGTGCAATCGATACCGGTAAGTGACATATCTGTTCAATGAAGTGGCGGTCTAATTGAATCTTAGCGTTACGGCTGCTACTTAATAATACCGTGTCATATTTTGTATCCTTTTGTTATTATTCAATCAAGTGCCCTTTGTTATTCAATTTTACCGAGATATATGTTTCTTCTTTCTATTACAATCAACTTTATATTAGATCTAAAAACATAATTTTATATGCTCTAAATTGGGGTAGGGAATGAAATCTTTCGCGACGTCTGCACGAAAGAGTGCTCTCGCCAAGGTCCGCGCGAGAAGGTCACAGCAGGTCTTCAATTTCACATTCCGGTTTTCTCATGCAAATAGTGAATGCTTTATGCAAGAATTTCGTCCATTCATGCTAGATCTTTGTTCTATTTGCGTTTCACGATAGGATCTGTTATGAACTGTTTATAAGATTGGGCGATATGAGAAAAGAAAAAGTTATTCAAAATTGTTTAATAATATTTTTTATCAGAATATTTATTTTATATATTCTTCTGTGCTATCGGTAAAATTATCTTGCATTCTTCTCGTTTGTTATCACATTAGTCCAGACAAATTTTTAGTATTATGTAAATATTTAGGAAGAATGGTCTAATAAGTTGTTTCTCCGTGATATCTTCCGTACATAAGCGACAGGTTTCCGCAACACAATTGTATTGAGGACGGAAAACATCTTTGGAATGTACCTTGTACGCCTCGATGAGAAGAATCTTTTTTTATACCATCCAGGATAATATTAATTAAGTATTTTATAAACTATTTTTCCTTTTGTTAGACCCACCCGATTACATTTCGATTTTTGATTGATTGAAATTGTAGTCCCCTTCCCATTCGGATTTCGCGGCCCATCAACTCAATGTTCTATTTAAATTTCACGGTACATTTCTTCGTTCATTTAAGATCTTTTGCAGCGCTAGATATTAAAATAAATAATTAAATAACAATGAGAGAGCAGAGGGAGATATAAATGGAAGTACTAAAGATTTCATTTCAAGATATGTGATATTTTATATTTTCTCATGTCTCGCAAAACGGGATTCATTTTTTGTTAATTTGAGCTCTAGGCTTAATTTAAAGTGTTACTATTATTATATTGGTAATATACTCTAACTTCGTAATGGGGATTAGATCAGCATGTACCCCATGTGAAATGTTGTTCTTTTATTCCGTTGTTATGCATTGTGGGGGGGGGGCTCTTAATTCTGAGTACAACAAAAATTTATACATTCGTCTCACAAACAAACAAAAGACGCCGACTATAGCAGAATCTTGGGACAACAAGCCGTGTAGTTGTTATAGTATTTTGAAAATCAATTCATCTGTAATCACAGTATGGAAGTGAACAGTAGGAGATCACTTTAAAAGCACCGCACGGCTACGGTACGTGGTGCGGCTGTTTTCAGGGGCATAGCTCCGCAGGGTCAAAGTTCGCACATTTGGACCACGTGGGGCGTAGAGAAAAAGTAGAGAAAAAGACATTTCTTTATGTTTCTATACAAATTACAATCAGTACATTTTATAAACATTTAACTATACAGGTTTGTGAGCCATTCTGTCAGTCATCCAACTTTATTTACAGGCATGTACGGCCGATTAAAGTTTAACTGCAGCAGCGGACAGTCACTCCATCCGTTCATTTTGTTTCGGTTTATTTCGTTCCGGTCCAACTCCGTTTATATTCCGGTCATAATTCGTTCCGGTTTAAAACTTCTGCGGTCAAATTTTAATAACCGAACCGAAACGAGTGTAAACATTAACGCAATTGGCTCTGTATTCACATGTCAAGCTTTTATACGACATTTTATTGACTACTGGCTTCTTTCGCGAAAGATAGATACAATCACGAAAGATGAAGACTTCATTTCTCAACTTATCTTTCGCGTACATGCTTTCGCGCACGCATATGCAAAAGCAGTGCGACAGGTCCGTGTGAGCTACCGCGAACGGTTCGCGAAGGGTTCGCGAATTTGCGCCACTTAATTGTTGGTCGTACTGTAGTTGTGCAAAGTAAAGCGCTTTGTCCATCTGTCTGTCTGGGTTTCTTGTCCGTGCAATATCAACCAATACAAAACAACAATGGCGGGGCAGTGTCGGACTAAAGCGGAAGGGGAGGGGGTGAGGTGGGCATACAATTAAGCAATCTCTGATTGCTTCTTTCCTGCGTTTCGAAATTTCAACTAATTTGCTAAGACAAGGCAATATATTATATTCAAGCAAGAAATATCATTTTTTTTAAAGTATTGTATAATAATAATAATAATAATAATATTCTGCTTTAACTGTAGGACTTTGACATAGAGGTGTTACCCCTAGATGATGGAAGTCCTATATTAGAGACTAACCTAGGTCTGCAGTTCTTAGAGTCATCTGGAGAAGAGGTAACTGTAACAGTCTGTGGTACACTTGTCTCTCATTATAACACAGCTCATTATAAGGCGGGTTATTATAGCACTGCCACTGATATGTCCCCCAGAAATTGGTGTAGTATGTATGTGTTATGTTGACTCACTATAGTGCGGTCAATATTTTTCTCCCAACTTCAGCCTTGTAATGAGGGACAAGTGTAGATTGTTTTCACCAAAGAGCTTTTGGCTGATGGATAGTTATATGAGTGACTTTCAAGGGACATGTGAGTGATTGAAAATAAGATTGAACAGTACATGACTTAATAATTTGAGATTTGATACTTTCTGTAGAATGTCTGTTGATAAGTAAACCCAATATGATATTTATATAGCAGAAGTCAAATGAAGTCTTTACACTAGATTATGAACAAAACAGTTACAAATACATAAAATTTGTTAATTCTTTTATCTAACAGATTTTCAATGTGATCACCGAGAGGGAACTGAAAGTGTCGGATGTGGACACGCCCCCAGACAAAATACTGTTTGTGATCACCACACCTCCCAAACATGGCCGCCTTATCAATATGGCTGCTCCACTAAAATCTTTGACCACATTCACCCAAGGTCATTTAACATTACTTTTGTTGTTATAGCTTGACGCTGAAATAAATTTATTGATTTAGAATTTTATAAAATGAAAAGAAAAAAAAAAAAATTCTATATACATGTACTTTTTAATTTTCCTCTTTACCCAGGCATCACAGCTTTATCTTTTTATGGTATTATGTATCTCTTTGAATCTGTTAAAAAAAAAACCCCACATTTTTTGAAATTTTATTAGCTTGGCCAATAGGAATTTACAGTCTTGCATTCTACCCGATATATGTTTGTCTGTCTTTCTGTTCGCCGAATTCAATGTATACCATACATGGCACAAAAATTAAATTTAGTCCTGGTGTCCTATTTCAGATGACATCAGCAAAGGTTTAGTACGCTACCACATGACCTCCTCCAGCAACGTCACCATGGATACATTCAAGTTTGACGTGATGGACAGTAAGCCAAACACGATCCCTGACAATGCCTTCCACATCAGCTGGTCTGTCATCGAGTTTGAACTTGCTCACCTGAACATCAGCGAGGAGTCTGGTATAATCAAGGTGCCTGTTATCAGGAGAGGTAATCTCAAGCAGGTTAGTTCTCCAACCAGCATTTTGGAATTCTGTTCTCCATCCACCATCTTGGATTGTTGTTGTGAGGGACAGGAAATAAAGCAATGGTATGAATAATGACATCCCAAGATCAGAATGTTTACTGGTAGGATGTGCAATATTTTCAACATCATTGTTCACCTACGCCCAAAGGGCTGGAGGGGGGGGGGGAGGGACAATAGTATTGCCTGCCCATACTTTCGTCCATCGGACATCCATTCCGAACAATAACTTTGAAAACCTGAACTGATTCTTTCCAAATTTGGTATGTGGGAACCTTGCTTCAATAAGATTATTTGTTATGCCCTTCGGCATAATGGTCCCCATGGTGCCACATGGGGGCCGAGTTGGGGTCCCACATGAGGGCATCGGCCCCCATAGTGCCACATGGGGGCCAAGTTACGATCTTGTTTTCGCACAATAATTTCTGAGAACCTGAACAGGTTCTTCCCAAATTTGGTATGTGGGTACCTTGCCTCAAGATCACATTTGGGATTTTTATGCCGATCCACCTGTAGGTGAGGCCATCAGGGAGCCAAGCCGAACTTTCCTTTCATTACAAATTTGGTAATTGTGAGTACCTTGCCACAGGATCTCGCTTGGGATTGCTTTCCATGCTGATTACTGGATGTTAAGCTTTCAATATTGGGGGACTTGAACTGCTCTGGTTTTCATTTTCAATTTGTAGTTAAGCTGGTATTAGGCAATTAGTGAAACATGTTGGCAAATACCTATTCAATTATAGGAATGTCATCCATGATGTTGGACGACCCATCCTAATTCTTGTAATGTTGCTGGAAGTTTTGCAACTTAAAGCCGAAAATTTGCTTCTGCCAGTTTTCAATCAAATGTGAAAAAGAAGTTTGAGAGTGGAACTCGGTGAACGGAATTTAAAAAAAAATTCTGTGTATTTCAGTATTCCATAGTCACCTGTCGCACATTGACCGGAACAGCTACAAGTACTCGTGCTGGCAGCAAGCCAGGACTCTACGACTTTGTGGAACATACTGGACAGGTACGATGAGTGCAGTCACTTTATCATAATGTAGGCCTACATGGTGATCTGTGCTGAATAAGCGAGCACTCGATGAAAACAAAGCTCTTTTCATCTGAGGTTTCAATGACAGCTCATTCTATTAAGGTGAAACCAGACTGTCACATCATATAACAAGCATCTTCTATCTGGAAGACGAGTCAGAATAACATTTTGTCAAAAGTGTTAACCTTTGGAAATCGAAAATTGTCTTCATTTCATAACTTTACATCCAATTCAAGATGTTAATGTAAGGACAACATGCATTACAGGGTTGTTGTGTAGAAGAAGGCCACTTTTCAGTCTTCAATTTTTTCCGAACTTTGACATTGTATGTTTGCCGAAAACGTTTTTATCACTCTGTAATACCAGCTAGCTGATGTGAAATGCGAGGCTGGGATCTCGTGAACAACTTGTCTGTTGATGTATTTAGGTCCAGTTTGATGAATGGCAGGACACAAAGCCGTGTACGATAATCATCAATGATGACCACGTGTTTGAGGGCCCAGAGACCCTGTACATGGAGCTGAGTGATCCCACATACGCCCTTCTGGGGGACCTGGCTAAAACATCCATCACTGTCTTTGATCTGGAAGATGGTGAGCTAGACTCAATAGGAATTTGTGATATGAATTGTCATTGACATCTTCTTCTATCTTCAAATGAATATTTATTTCTTCTTTTTACAAGTTTAATGTATTTTGTACAAAGAAATGAAATATGCAGATATATTGCCATATTGGTCCATGTCAATCGAGAAGATGATATTGACTGTCATTGGAGTGAACAGAATGACTATTACAGACCATAACAATGCAAATAAATATTCTGCAGAAAGCATCAATAAATGAACATATAGATTATTGAGTTTATTTTGGTAGAGGAGGGAGAGATATTTCTGGTCCTCTCTAAAATTTGGAATTTGTATTTGTGTATGATTGGTTTTCAACATCACAAACTTCGGTCATCAGTTCTTTTCTTCATATAGCATAGGTGGCTGCTGTTGATGAACCACTCTCATTATAGTATTAGCTATAACACTTGAATTCATACTAACCTTTCCGTTCATTTGTCTCCTCTCTTGTTTTGCAGAGCCCATTATTCAGTTTGACAGTGGCCTTTACCAGGTTAATGAAAGTGATGGTTATGTTCTGGCAACACTAACGAGGGAAGGTAAATCGATTTTGAGCACTTCTAGTCAATTTCCATGGGAAATTCTGGGTATTTTCATCACCTGATAAGTGAAAACAGTTCAATATTCATCATAATAGTATCGCGTGACATGGATTACCTCCCTTGAATGAGTTTAGCAACTTACTGTTCAGGTATACACCAAACTGTCCGGGAATTCTGGTTATTGTGCAAGAGCTTTTTTCTTGTGACTGTCATATGGTGTTTTTGGTTATGTGTTGCAAGAATTATCTTCTCTTGATTGTGTTCTGCTAGAGTTATCTTCTCTTGAAGAGACATTTCACTCTTTATAACAATGCTGTTTTACTTTGCAGGTGATTTGAGTAAAAGTATATCTGTAATCTGCTACACACAGTCTCTGACAGCGACAGGCAGCAGTCTTGGAGGGTTGGAGTCTGGCTCCGACTATAAGTCTCGAGGGAAAACCAATTCATACAGAGTTGTCT
>JAVTVY010041353.1:0-18773 GCA_036873755.1 Hanleya hanleyi | reverse complement strand
ATCACGATGGCATCTGATTATCTAGCCAAGTATGCGAGCAAAGGGTAGAAACAGAGTCCACCTCTCGCCGCATTACTTGTAATACCTCGAACTCCCTACGCTTCTATACGACACGGGAATTATCAGGATATTACTGGGCATATTAGATTTACAAAATCAGAACAAGGCGTGCTCCGCTTAATCCAAAAGCAAGTCACAAGGCCGTCTACCCAACCTCCTCTGTTGGGAGTCTGGCATTTAGTGATAACAGGTGAAGATTTGGGACACAAACATTAAACATTTATAAATAATGTTGGTGTTTGTTACCAAATCAAACCTGTTATCAACGTTGATTTGCCCAACCCATCCTCCCCTCTTTGCTCGGCCTTGACTCAAACAGGTCTTGCTCAACATGGGAAAAAGAGTGATGGACATGCGCGGAGTGCACGCCACCTGGCGGACGATCGACGCAGCGATCAAGGGAGATAATTTTGTTTGCAGGAGATCTCCAAATGGAGGATTATTGGCATTTAGTGATAACAGGTTTGATTTGGTAACAAACACCAACATTATTTATAAATGTTTAATTTTTCCTCACTATATGTTAAATTTCGGCAACAAACATTCAGTAAATCGCCATGTTAACTGTTAAATAAGATCATCTATCGGTTTACCTTGACAAAATTGAAAATATATTCACTTGTCTCAGTGTGAAAGTGGTTTGTGTCTACTCAGTGAAGGCTTTATTTCCCCTGAGCATTCATCCGTATGATTTTAGTCTCATCCCTACGCCAGCTGAGTTCCCTACGACAGGTAGATAGATACACTAGTGCTCAGTGCACTTGAGACCGCACTGCGGTGGTCTAATGGTTAGAGCGTCGGCCTCGTAAGCGGTAGGTTCTGGGTTCGATCCCAGGCCGGGTCATACCTAAGACTTGAAAAATGGAACTTGTTGCTTCCTTGCTTACGCTCAGCATTAAGAGGATAGAACAAGGACTGGTTCGCTCGGTGTCAGTATAATGTGACTGAGTGGGGTGTCATGTCTGCCTACGGCATGATATTTCAGTGAGACAGCACTATAAAATGGCAGCATTAGATCTGCTCTGTTACAAGTAGGTTCCCCTTCCCCTCCCCCTCCCCTCCCTTCACTTCCCCGTCGTGATATAGCTGAAAAAATGTTGAAAGCGACGTTAAACCCTATTCACTCACTCACCCAGTGCACTTGAGACACTAGAATACGTGATGATGTCAGACCAGAGTGCTTACTTGCCAAGACTGTAAACAATAGACCTCGATAAACAATCGATAAACCAATCGGCAAATATCATTGGGGTAAATATGACAGATATGGGAAAACCAGGCCACAATGAAATTGAGTTGCAAATATATTATCATTTTCATGATCACACTTGCCCAGAAATACCCCGGTACTAGCTGATCACTGCGTGGGGGAGTTCAACCAGCAATCCAAATCGCGCACCAAATTGCCTGCAATAAAATACAGGCAATATAAACCACTCTGTCACCATGCTCCCTCGAGTGCTGTTGATAGGGTGTCATATGATGTAAGAGTGGCATGTTAACTTGATTACTATCAGAGCTTTACCAAGAAAGTGTTTATGCTGAAAATAATTGAATATTGATCTCGATTCAATTTCTAATTGGCAGCAATTGAAATAGTAACAGTATTATTCTGTAATTAGATATCTAAGGAGCAATTATAGTAACCTGTTGCTAAGAAGATCTGCCAAGCATCAATTACAAATTATGCAGGGAGGTTGAGAACGAGCAATACCAATATTGCCTCGGGGACTAGTATACTCTCGGTGAGCAGGTGGCCATGAAAACATCTGGCATGTCAGATACCCGACAGCAATGCGTTATTCTGGTTAATAATTTTAAAGCACAACATTACTAAAAATAAGTTCATATTCTACATCATTAATTACATGTATGAAGGAGTGAAGCCATCATCAAGCCTCGGTAAGCTTTTACATATAATCATAATTACCTATGTTTGATTACTATATTGATCCCTGGACATCACATCGTTATTCTTTGGTCGTTATTATGTAGGTAATTAAACTGCTTCTTCAGAATCCACTTACAGCATTTCTAGGCCGTACCATGTGACAAATCCCATGTACAAATTGAAATGCAGAAAGATCGGACAGAAATAGCTGATGACATTCAGAATGTTTGTATCGCCATGGCTGCCCTCTATTTAGATGTAGTGTAGGTATTTGGCCTGGTTATGCAGCCTTGTTCCCTAGTTGATTAACTGTTGATATGGCTGTATTCCATATACATGTTTATGCAGACAACTGTGTACTCTATACTTCAACTATTATGTTAGTTGACAAATAAACTTTGGGAACTTGACTTTTAGAAATTTTTAGACTAAATCCAAAATCTAGTTGCTGATACCCTAGGAATTTGCAAAAAAGCGGACTGTAGGCTCATGCGTCCTGTATCATAAAACTTAAAAATTACTCACAGATGGCTTGTAACATCGCCCATCTCTTGAATTATTTACTGTGTAATGTACTCTTCATTCGCCAGATGTTCCAATTGCCAAACAGGGTTATCGCCCCTTATACCGTTCAGATTTTGTCTCGCACTTTGAATCTCCATCTAAGGCTACATGGCTTGGTGAAGACTCGCTGTGCAGAGAATGTCATTGCAGGGTTGATCGACATGGCATAAGGGGAGATAACCCTGTTTGGATGTTGTGGATGTTTTTCCACTTTACACACACGTCGTGAGACACGGTCGTATAATGTGATAGCGAGTGCAATGTGAAGCTGTGCAATACCTCCAGTTCTAGGTCACAGATTGGTACCAAACGTGGGGTATACCTTTCCTCGGATGAAAATGAGGAACCTAATTCATTTTGAGATCAAATGATCAAAGGCCGAGTTAACTGTGACCAAAAATAGGTATAGCATTGAAAATTGTTATGTTTACGCTAAAAATATAGGTCAGAGATGTGGATTGTTAAGGCAAACAAGAAACATTTTTTTTGTTTTTACCCCTCTGCCAATTTTGGACAATGGGCATTGTCTGCATGCATCCGTCCGTCTGTACAGGATTTGCTTGTTAATGCAATACCTGTTGAAAAATTATTGTCAGAGTTTCCACATTGTTTCAACATATGCAAAGGGCGATGGATCAGAAGCCTGTTGAAGATGACTGACCTTGACCTATTTTCAAAGTTCAAACTCTAGTATTGGTGGTATATTTTTTGGAGGATTACATCTAGGCTCTTCATATTCCTACTACATATGCAACTGATGATTGACTAAAAAACTTTCCAATTTGACTGACCTTGACCTAGTTCTGATGACTAAAAAACTTTCCAATTTGACTGACCCTGACCTAGTTCTGATTATTGCAATGTCTCGGGATCATGGGTAGGCTTTAAGCTTTGGTTTCAGCAGTCAAAGTTAGTTGCGGACATATATTGAAGCCCATAAAGCTCGTCACATATGCCGATGAAAATGCCTGGTTTGAGTTAAAAATTTCACTTGACCAATCAAGAGTTTGGAAGCTATCCCATGATGCAGTAGTGAAGGAGGACTGATTTTCTGGATCAGGTGTACACGCCTGAAGACTAGTTCAGGCTGTTTTCATAGAATGCTGAAAAAAAATAAATGACTGGCCCAACAACAGCAGTTATCTCCCTTTTACAGATGCCTCTTCAGTCAATCTCTGCTTCAAGTTATAGCACTGCTGATTTTAAGATGTGACCTACATTCGCCCAGTATTCCCCAATTGTGTGTGCTTCTATTAGACTTTCCCACATTTATTCTGCCCATATGAAAAGGTTTGAATGAAACTGATGTGCTAGGAGAATACTGAAAATAGTGGGATATGGATGATGTATCCAGGTAACAGAAACTAGGACTGAAGGGAGATAACTTTACATAGCCTGATCCAGGCTGTTCTTGAACACCATACTTTCACTTTCAACACTATTTCAGCATATCACGATGTTGGTTCCTATTCCGTTTCACACCCGGAAACCACACGGGTAGGATACTATTCCTTTTAACACCCGAGACCCCACGGGTGGGGTCATTCCTTTTCATACCCGGGATCCCCATGGGTGCCCCAGTTAGTCGCCTCTTACGACAAGCTCTCTGAGGAGCTGAGACCTATTCTTGCCATGACCTGGAGTGTGCACAATATAATGAGTTTGAGTGTCCAGTTGAGCAAATGTAAGAATTTTGTTACATGCCTGAAGTTAACTTTTGCTGTCTGAATAATAAGAAGAAATAGGGTTTGTTGCTAAATATCATGTTTTCAGGCTGTATTTTGGATCATTTAATACCCCTGATCTTTCATGGATTTCAGCAGTCCTGCACAATGGCTTCTGTGACAACGACTATGCCTTTACTGCTCACTGCATCGCATATGGGTGCCCAAACCAAAAGTTTAGATCAGGCCCTGCCTCGTTTGGAAGATGACCAATTTAGTTTGATAGGGTGGCCGGGTTATTACACATTTCCAGGTTTTGGTGTTTGCTGAACACTGAAGCTGCTTGGTGTAGATAAAATTGTACTGAGCAGTAGTTAAGATCACATATCATTGACTAGCTTAAATGGTATATAATCTCTTATTACCTCACAAGCAAATTCGTATTCAATATCTGGATTGCGATTGGTTAAAAGGTCGGGTCATATAAACCCATACACCCCGAGTGATGTCTTGCTACTCCGGGTATATAGAGAACAACTCACATATCTCAATATTTATGGAATAACTTTCGATCACTCGTGAAAATTTAATGGAATAAAGTCATACTGCATTATTTTCAATGAAGTTTCCGACACATAACTCACCAAAAAGTGTCATTTGTTCCAAAAAAAAAAGTTGATTTCCGAACGAAAGCTGATCGAATGGATTGTGTGTGACGTGCCTTTCTCACAGTGCCGTAGCAAAATGCGGACAGTTTCGTAACCGAAATGGCCTGTTGGATTTGTCCGTTGTACCGTTGGTTATAAATGATAGACCTTTTTCAGTATTTTTACTATAAGACAAAAAGGCTTGCGGGGTAATAAATTCGTCTCAGGGTGTATGAGTTTCAGGGAGGGTCGTAACTTTCCATTACACCCGGGGAAAAACCTGAATAACTAATAATATCATAATGCAGATTTCTTGTTTTGCATATACATGTATCAGCAATCCACTACTGTATTGCATATCTGGGTTGAGGTGTGAAAAGGAATAGGACACTACCCGTGGGGTTCCCGGGTGTAAAAAGGAATATGATCCTACCCGTGGCGTTTCCGGGTGTGAAAAAGAATGGGACCAAATGTGATATGACTGAAATGTAGTTGAAAGCGACGTTGAGTCATATTCACTCACACACTCTTCTATTTGGGTTGAAGTGAGACCATTTGCAAATATTCTAAATGCTGATTCTGTGAAAACAAGTTAAAGCCTGCCTCCATTTACATTTTGATACATAGCACAGGACGTTCAATCCCATCACTATTGATTTATTGACGAGTACATGTAGTATTGCATAACAATTTCACCGCAGCGAGTTCACTGAGCAGTGGGGATATACTGAATTCGCTTGAAATTATAGCTGTTGAGCTCTATCTGGAAATAGCTTTCTTTGTTGCCCTTGTTAAACTCCTGGTATCCCTAAATTAAAATTTTGGACTAATCGGTCTTATTGTTGAGGGTTGTCCCACATATGTTGAAGGGTGGGTAGGTGCCTACGTCATATTCGCTTTGTTCCATTAGTATATCTTTTCCATAATTAAACAGACTGGTTTTGAAATATATATATTCCTTGTGTGCAGATATGATTTCTTAGGAAAGTTGCCAGTTTTTCTGGCATTCAAATCGACTTGATCAGTAATGTTTGTGTATTCCAGAACTGTATATATATGTATGTGTATATGGTCTAGGTGAAGTGTTGTAGAAACCTTGTATGTTTGTTGTCATAGATCTGAGGGCTCGACTATCCGATGTGGTACACATGTAGATCACCTTATATCGCTGTACCTCATATTTGGTTTATTGCTCGGGGCGATTGGCTCGAGCTCAAGTGGGAAATGACTATAGTTATCCGTGAAGGGCATGAAATATGAATTGACAAGAGGCTAGAATGTCAAATGGAACCGGAGGCTGCACTAACCCTATCAGAGCCGTAAATTGTCTTTCACGTGAACGATTTATTCAAAATGGTCATTATGGAATTTGCAGTGTCCGTGGGCTGGGAAAATAATCGTGATGTGGGAGTCTAGGGGGGAAAACAAGTCAGATGGTTGTATCACTCGACAAACCTTTCTCCTATCTTGGGCACGATAGCTAAAGAGATTCAGCATTTACTTGCATTGTAAACATGCATGTGATTATACATAAAAGTGTTGTAAGCTTCTGGTAGTCATGGAAACTATTGCCTATGTATTTTACCAGTCTTTCCTGGACTAATTGGCAAAACCTTAAGCTCGTCCTGGAATATCTGGTCATCTCTTCGAAACTTTTATCTCAGAATCCGATTTTCCAAAGCAGAGTGCCGTACTTGGGCATGATCGTAATTTAGGGTTTCAGATATCCGACAGTGATAGCAACCTGAAGAGTAGATTTGGGTGATAAAATCCTTTTTTTTGGCTTGTTCGTTATTCCGGATTTTGTATCGGACATTGTACCTTCATAGAGATCGACTTATTCTATATAGCTGCTGAAGTCGCTGTAGTGGCAACATTGAATGCCCATGTGCCATAGTGACAATAGGCTTCAGAGGAAATTGCATTATTGCTATGTTTTACCTCGAGGCCCCCGAGGCACGGATAACCATTTACCGATTAAGGAGCAGGGATGGGAGGACGTGAAATGATGGACATGCTTACATTGCCTGTCTCTGTATAGTGCATATCCTCAAGTGTCTCCAGGCCAGTTGAATTCGAATAAGGCCATGTAGATTGTTCTTGGACAACCTTCACTTCTGGCAGGTGATATTGCGGCAGTTTCTAAATTGAGCGATTTTCATCTCTTTTCGAGCTTCGTTCGGTTCTTGGTTAGTGGCATGGAGGTGTTTGTACATCATTCACAAGTGGTTTGTCGCCAGACGGAGAGTACACATGAGATTTTCACAATTACGTTGTGTCGTGGATTCTCAAAGTAGTGACTAGAGAGAGAGAGAGCTCCAGCAAGTTTTCAGGGTACGGTGTTCTTATGGACTTCGGAACATTGGAGTTACTGATTATTTCGTGAAATCAAAGCAGTGAAAGGAAGTTGACAATACTGTAAGATTTTTACCCGATCGGTTCCCAAGTTTGCCCTAATATGTCTCGACAAATCTGCAGCTATCCAATTATCATCATCATACAGGTATGTCTGCCCTCTAATAAGCGTATAAATTCATGCACTTTACATGTAATTCTTGAGATGTTACCTGCCTACTCACTATTTCCTTCTGATTGGTCTGTGTTTAAGATATAGAATCATAAACTTGGGAAGTGTTGACTGGTACTGCATTCATGAGTGCAAAACTCCTGTTTTTAGGGTGCATTCCTGTCTGTAAATGGACTCCTCATTGCCAGAAATAGGGACCCTGGGAATACCCCTTCTGTTTTTCAGAGTTGTCAACCCTCTAGAAAACCGCTATAAAAGTATATATGTTCTTGAAGTGAATGCTCATACCATTATAGTTCAAAATACAAGCCAGTTATGCAATTTTAATGTACCACAAATTTTTCTGGTAAATCTGTTAAAATTAATCAAAATATAGGCTATATTCCATTCATTTCCTGGGAAAATCTTGACAGTCGAGTGTTCCCCACCTCGGGGCGAGATAAAAAAGCTATTCAAAACATAGGGTCAACCATGCGGAATTTCATCACATATCCCAAATAACCCTAGTTTTAAACACTTGAAAACTGAGGCTGACGAAGGTTTACCTTGCAGCCCGTCCCACGGCCACCATGCCGATCTGCATGTGAGGTTGAAGAAATGGTAGTACCAAGGTAACTAAAAAGGGAAGGATAATTATGATGTGGTGAGACCCAGGCTTTCTGCTGTATTATAATTTTGGGGGGAGGTGGGGGGGTGGGGGGTGGTTTAACAAATAATCTGAAACGGAGGGGAGGCGGGTTAACAAATAATACGAAACTCTGGTCTATATCCTATTATTGCTCCTGAGTGAAATTCATATTTAGGCCATTATCACTTGATTGGTTGTTTTGCATGACCTTGATGATTCAAATACACATGCTAGATGCTGTGAGTATTTATATTAATTATTAAGTTGCAAATGAGAAAGTTTTTCTCATGAAAATGTAAATCCATCATCTATTTTATTTATTTACCCTCCAAATATAGACGAGGGCTGGTAATGCTAAACAACCAATCAAGTGACAATGGCCTTATACTTCGAGTGACTACGGCCTTCTCTAATTACAGTGTACACTGCCTGGTTTTTTCCTGTTCTGTGGTATTTCCCAGAGTTATGGCCTTGGCAGAAAAGTGTGAATTTTCATAGTAGATGCTTGGTATTATATAGATGTGCACTGTGAGGGTTTTTTCACCTATCTCGAAAAGTTTCCAAAATCAATAGCTGAAAGTCTGGTTCACGTCTCAGTTACTATCTGATGGACAACAACCTCTCACTCGTCTGAAATATTTTATATGAGCTCAGTTCATCTTCATGAGAGTTACCAGTCAGTGCATATAAATGTATTGTTTTGTACAGAGAATCTATTCAATACCTCATTCTCACAATCATTGACACACATATACAATCCAAAAATGCTGTAAGGTTATATGGCGCACAATTACTGAATAATTTCAGAATACATTCATTCACACAAGCAATCACAGCTCTTCCACATAGCTGCATTGTAGCCTACATGCAAGACTTGCTTTTCCATTGGAACCCAGGAATCTTGATTGCTATCGGCCCTCTCGCAAAATAATTCAATGTTCTTGTAAAACTGATAGATTTGAATTCCCGTGGATTCGCATAGAGTTAGATTGTGGGATTCTCCTAAATTTCAACAAAGGACAAAGCCTGTACGTGTAGATGGCGCTGCCACCATTGCTTATTATACATGAATTACCAACGATGCTAGACTGGCTAGTGTTACGAAGAATTAGGGAATACATGTGTTATATTACTAGATGGTATTTTCATTGTGATAACACTATCTTTAATAGTGAAGTACACATATATGTATTATACTGAAAATACATACAACATTATTGTAGCACTAACTACTACAGAAGACTCCAAGAATACACACTACAGTATTGTAGCACTAACTACTGTAGAAGATTCCAATACACACTACAGTATTGTAGCACCGACTATAGTAGGAGACCCCAAGAATACACACTACAGTATTGTAGCACTAACTACTGTAGAAGACTCCAAGAATACACACTACAGTATTGTAGCACTATTACTGTAGAAGATTCCAAGAATACACACTGCAGTATTGTAGCACTAACTACTGTAGAAGACTCCAAGAATACACACTACAGTATTGTAGCACTATTACTGTAGAAGATTCCAAGAATACACACTACAGTATTGTAGCACTAATTACTGTAGAAGATTCCAAGAATACACACTACAGTATTGTAGCACAAAGTACTGTAGAAGACTCCAAGAATACACAGTACAGTATTGTAGCACTAACTAATGTGGAAGACTCCAAGAATACACACTACATTATTGTAGCACTAACTACTGTAGAAGACTCCAAGAATACACACTACAGTATTGTAGCACCGACTATAGTAGAAGACCCCAAGAATACACACTACAGTATTGTAGCACTAACTACAGTAGAAGACTCCAAGAATACACACTACAGTATTGTAGCACTATTACTGTAGAAGATTCCAAGAATACACACTACAGTATTGTAGCACTAACTACTGTAGAAGACTCCAAGAATATACACTACAGTATTGTAGCACTATTACTGTAGAAGATTCCAAGAATACACACTACAGTATTGTAGCACTAACTACTGTAGAAGACTCCAAGAATACACACTACAGTATTGTAGCACAAACTACTGTAGAAGACTCCAAGTATACACAGTACAGTAGTGTAGCACTAACTAATGTAGAAGACTCCAAGAATACACACTACAGTATTGTAGCACAAACTACTGTAGAAGACTCCAAGAATACACAGTACAATATTGTAGCACTAACTACTGTAGAAGACTCCAAGAATACACACTACAGTATTGTAGCACTAACTACTGTAGAAGACTCCAAGAATACACACTACAGTATTGTAGCACTAACCATTGTAGCAGTCTCAAAGAATCACACACAAGTGTACATGTTTGATTCAGGAGGAAAGTGACTCTGAAAATATTAGCGGAAAGCATTTTGTCGGTCAATATTACAAATGTCATCATCAGTAATAGTAGTTTACATCAGGTTCCATGAGTATATAAGTGTTACATAACAATTTAAAGATAATGAACCATTCAGACATAATAGTGAGTGAGTAATGTTTTAACCAATGAAATCAACCAAAACTTAAATTAACCAGAAAGTTGCTCATATGAAGAAGCCAATGAAAGGTATTGGGAGAGGTGTACATGTTTTAGTAATAGTCATTGATTTCTTGAAAACTACAGGAAACTAACGTCGGGTCAATTCTAGGAATCTGACTAGTTCTCTCTAATAATGTCTTTGAATGTTATCTGATGATATTCTTGTAGATTGAGTCGGAGAAATATATCATATCACTTTGGTTTTGTCCGCTATCTGTAAGGTGTCGCAATAACTCCTGTTTCTATATTGAAACTTACATTTTACCAGAAACATTTCTTTATTTAGCCTCTTTCTCAGTAGGCTAACATATATCAGTGTGGTCAATATCCGTTAATGTAACACCGAATGCATTAATGTTTAACAAGAAGGACGGAAAATAGAGAAATTCTTGGAATAGCCTGTAGCTTAACAAAATGGTATATTTGTCATGTAAATTTGTCAAAGAAACATCCCTCAGAGGACGATAGAGTTATCATTATGATATGGTATTCAAATATATCGAGAAAACTCCAGCCCGACTCCTTACTGGCAAAAGGGGACAAGTGTACTAGATATTTTATAAATTATTCATTGTAGTTGGTAATCAGGGCATACCATCTGATTGGCCTCTGTTCTTCATTTGACCATGACCAACCCAGCTGTGCCGATCAGTGCTCTATACCAAGGTGGACTAAAAAATGCTATAAATATTCTGCCAGGTTTTTGAGAAGTATATTAGAGAAAGAATGTTACTTGTGTATTTCAGGAGGCTGCCTCCTCACCCCCGCCACTCACCTCGCCCCCTCCTATACCACAGGAGGACACCAACGCCTTCACAGCTATGAGGACCGAGGAAGAAATTCAGGTATAGTATACGTACTCAAAATACACCATGTTGTTGTGAGAAGATCTGTGCTTTGGGCTAGCTAATTTCTGTAATGGAGGTGCCACCACAAACAATTTGAATCCAAACTCCATACTGATTAATGTAACATTAAAAAATGAGACAATACGATTTTGACCAATCCCAGACTTGCCCTATAATTATGTCTCCCCCAACTATGTTGGGGGGAGACATCTAGTGTTTGTGCTGTCTGTCTGTCTGTCTGGATGGATGGATGTCTGTCTGTCTCTCTGGATGGATGTCTGTCCGTCCCCTTGCCTTGTCTGCAAGATATCTTGAGAACTACTGGATGGAATTTCACCAAACTTGGATGGAAGCTTCATTGGGATAGCCCTCTCATTTGATTAGGTTTTGGTGTGTGTGCGTGCATTCATCCATGTCCGGTGTCCGTCCGTCCGTCCATCTACTTGTACATGTATATACAGGGCTTGTCTGCAAGATATCTGGAGAACTACTGGATGGAATTTCATCAAACTTGGATGGAAGCTTCATTGGGATAGCCCCCTCATTTGATTAGGTTTTGGTGTATGTGCGTGCATTCATCCGTGTCCGGTGTCCGTCCGTCCGTCCATCTACTTGCACATGTATATACAGGGCTTGTCTGCAAGATATCTGGAGAACTACTGGATGGAATTTCACCAAACTTGGATGGAAGCTTCATTGGGATAGCGCCCTCATTTGATTAGGTTTTGGTGTATGTGCGTGCATTCATCCGTGTCCGGTGTCTGTCCGTCCGTCCATCTACTTGTACATGTATATGCAGGCCTTGTCTGCAAGATATCTTGAGAACTACTGGACAGAATTTCACCCCACTTGGATGGAAGCTTCAGTGGGATAGTCCCCTCATTTGATTAGGTTTTGGTTTGTGTGTCTGCATTCATCCATGTCCGGTGTCCGTCCGTCCGTCCATCTACTTGTACATGTATATACAGGGCTTGTCTGCAAGATATCTTGAGAACTACTGGACAGAATTTCACCAAACTTGGATGGAAGCTTCATTGGGATAGCCCCCTCATTTGATTAGGTTTTGGTGTATGTGCGTGCATTCATCCGTGTCCGTCCGTCCGTCCGTCCATCTACTTGTACATGTATATACAGGGCTTGTCTGCAAGATATCGGGAGAACTACTGGATGGAATTTCACCAAACTTGTATGGAAGCTTCATTGGGATAGCCCCCTCATTTGATTAAGTTTTGGTGTATGTGTGTGCATTCATCCGTGTCCGGTGTCCGTCCGTCCGCCCATCTACTTGCACATGTATATACAGGGCTTGTCTGCAAGATATCTGGAGAACTACTGGATGGAATTTCACCAAACTTGGATGGAAGCTTCATTGGGATAGCCCCCTCATTTGATTAGGTTTTGGTGTATGTGCGTGCATTTATCCGTGTCCGGTGTCTGTCCGTCCGTCCATCTACTTGTACATGTATATACAGGCCTTGTCTGCAAGATATCTTGAGAACTACTGGACAGAATTTCATCCCACTTGGATGGAAGCTTCAGTGGGATAGCCCCCTCATTTGATTAGGTTTTGGTTTGTGTGTCTGCATTCATCCATGTCCGGTGTCCGTCCGTCCATCTACTTGTACATGTATATACAGGGCTTGTCTGCAAGATATCTGGAGAACTACTGGACAGAATTTCACCAAACTTGGATGAAAGCTTCATTGGGATAGCCCCCTCATTTGATTAGGTTTTGGTGTGTGTGCATGCGTTCATCCGTGTTCGGTATCCGTCCGTCCGTCCGTCCATCTACTTGTACATGCATATACAGGGCTTGTCTGCAAGATATCTGGAGAACTACTGGATGGAATTTCACCAAACTTGGATAGAAGCTTCACTGGGATAGCCCCCTCATTTGATTAGGTTTTGGTGTATGTGTGTGCATTCATCCATGTCCGGTGTCCGTCCGTCCGTCCATCTACTTGTACATGTATATACAGGCCTTGTCTGCAAGATATCTTGAGAACTACTGGACGGAATTTCACCCCACTTGGATGGAAGCTTCAGTGGGATAGCCCCCTCACTTGCATGCATCCGTGTCCGGTGTCTGTCCATCCGTTCATCTACTTGTATCGCTTCTTTGTGATTAATATTTTTAGATACGCAGCTTTGTTTAAGATACTTATTGCATTCATTTTATAGCACTTTCCCTTAAATAATGTGCCCATTCAAGGCAGGGTGGGAGGATGGGGGAGACGTATGTTTTTGTTAAAAAAACAACCAGCATAGGCTTCATGCCAGAGCGGCAACTCAAGGGTCAAAGCGGAACCTCTAGTTCAAGTTAATTCTTTGACAATACGAATTTGCTCCGATAGCAGTGACAGGTGCATTGACATGTGACTCCTGCATGATGTGAGGTTCGTTAATCGGGTCATTTTCTTACCTCGTTTGTCTAGGAAATGTTTTTAATCAATATAAACTGGATGTTTTTGACCTGAAGTTGACAGAATTTTCATAACTGTAAGCATAATGGTCATTTCTTGGAATATTTGAATAAATTTGTTCAAATCTACACCAGATATCATCGATCTTTAATTATAGTGCAAGTCCAGAACTGTATTTTTTTTCTCAGAGTGAATATACTTCGCAGAATTTATGAGATACATGTAGTTATATTGATCGCAGTCACTAATCTTTCGAAATATAATCAAACTTTTACATGACCATATTTCAAAACTAAATCGGTCTACCTAAAAATTAGATTACTTGAGGATAGAGCAAGGCTGAGATAGCTAGTAAATGTGAATAGCTGGAAGACTGCATGTTAATGACATTTTACATGGTTAGAAACTACTGTATCTTCACAAATCAGAAGGATTTGTTTTTTGTCAGCAGAATTTTCTGCTTCAGTGGCCTTAACATTTTGTTGACCTAATTTGTAGCATTCCATCTTGTACTCCTTGCTGTGGTGAATCAGGAGTTCTATAGATTAATACACTATACACGATATAATAATATGGAGTCACATATGTCAAGAATAAACATGTTGTGATCTAGTGAATGGTTTTGCTGACTCGTCGTTGATTATTGATGGGATATATAGCAGAGAGCTACGGTTGGTCTCAGTATTATGGTTGCTCTCTTTTATCATGATCATAGTTGGTTTGTTCTATTGCACACACTACGTTCACAGAAATTTGAACAAAATGTTACTGGTTTATAATCAGTTTTGGACAGGAAAAGCACACCAAAGCTGCTTCCTGAGTAGCAGATTTCACTCAAGGAGTTTCAATTAAAAATGTTTAATATTTGTTTGAAAAAGCTTAAAAACAACCATAAAAAAACCCAGTCATAATACCAAGTTGACCCATATCCCAGGTAATTAGTGAAAGCTGGATTCAGGTGGGCATCTGCTTTCCCTCACTGAAATAGGGTGCAAACGGGGCGCATGAATTGAGACAGCTAGGGCGCAATTGGGGCGCGCGCCCTATCTCTATAGCTTCTAGGGTGCATTCTGGAAGGGTGCAATTAGGGCGCAGCAGGGTGGATGGGATGAAGAAATAGGGCGCTATTAGGATGCAATTGGGATGCAGATGGGGCGCACGCCCTAAATAGGGAGCGCACCCTATTTCCGTGAGGGTTATCAAGCCAAACATTGTACATTGTTGTAAACGCCTGTTGCTTTTTAGACAAGGTCATATAATGTAATAGTGAGATCTGTCCATTTATCTGTTTCTCAGCATTGGTAAGCTGTGTGTATCTCCAGATATAAGTCATGCCTTGGTCCCTACGGTAATCCCTCTAATAATTCAATCACAGGAAATAAATTTTTCTCCATAAAATTTGAGGGTGATCAAATTTATTAGAACTGGAAGTTGACAAAATGGTTCAAAATCATGTTTATCTATTATTTCTTAGTTATTTCAATGATTTTAGACGGTAATCGAATTTATCAGAATGACACTGATTGAATTTTGTCCACAAAATTGGGGTGATTGAATTTTGAGATGGGGATTGTATTAATAGAGGGTTACCATTATGTCGGTTAAAACGTTTCCCTTGAAGATCCTTCTCTTTTGCCAAAGTAACTGTGTTCATGTGTGTCTGGAAAATCTCATTCAATGGGTTTTGTTCACTACAATGGAATAAGTCATTTGTCAAAGAAAACTTGATTACATGTATATTTGCTCACTCTTAAAGTGTAACTGTGGTACTTGTGTAAGTCTATGTCATATTCAAGATAACGATGTGAATAACGAAACGTAGTAAAGTTTTCCCACGGCATTTCACTCGTATTCTCTCTCAGAGGATTTAAAAGAAGCTTTCTATACAGTAGGAGAGAAATCAGAGATGACGTTAACGATGTCATACTTCAAGCGTCCTGCATTGTCTGTGGGACATCGTGGCAATGCAGAGATGCGTTGTGATGTCTTTTATCATTCCATAATGTCACAAGTTCCGACATGCTACAGTAAAATTAATAACGTTGAAATTGTTAAAATTTAAGTCATAAAACTGGAAACAGGGTATAAATTCTATAATTTGGAAGATTATCTTGGATATGACGTAAACTTGCAAAGGTACCACAGTTACACTTTAACTTTTCAACTGTAAAGCAGGTTTGTCTGGGATTTGTTGGGACAACAGTTTGTACACTGAGACACTTTGATTTTTTTTCTAGTTATTATTATTATTATTAAGAATATATTTATATGATCAGATTCTTTAAAATTACTCTGCATTGTATGCATGTCAATTTAACTGACTTTCAAAATTCTGAATTTCAGGTGAACTTAGCATCTCATTTCATCCACCGGAAAACGGAGAGCATGGATAGTTCAGTGTCCTCGTCTTCAGACCATATCACCACAAGTGACCTTAAAGCAGTTAGCTCCCCTTCTTCCACTCCCCGCACCCTCTCTCCGGGCATGTCGCCGCTCGCTTCCCCCAGCCTTATGCGTGCCTGGTCTGGTTCGCCCAATGCTCTTCCAGCGTCCTTAGAAAGGACGATAAAAATTAAAAAGGGCAACGACCAGCTGGGTAAGATTCAATGGTTTATTTGGTTTTCTTCCGGAAACTTCATAATTCTAGCTGATGTATTAAATCTCCAGTGTATACAGGGATCATACACCTCCTGGAAATGTTTGAAATTTGACTTCCATCCTGGAAAATGCTTAAAACTTTGGTTTTAAGTTCCTGGAAAATCTCATTTTTTATCTCGCCTTACGAAGTAAAGGGGAGATATTGTGAGAGGGGGAAAGAGGATGTCGTCGTCGGTGTCGGTGTCCCCTGCCTGGAAATGAATGGGTTTTTGGTTTAGCAAGTTAAAAAAAAATCTAGAAAAATTAGAAAAAATATAAAAAAAATATAAAAATATGGGGGGTGGGTATGCCACCTGGGGGTACTACCCCTGGGGTACTCTAATGTTAAAATCCCTATGAATGAGTTTTGCGTTTAGCTAAAGTGCACATGTACATCTGTACTTGGAAAGTTTCTTGCAGTTGTCAGCTGTCATTGGATGATTATGAAACTTGGTATACATGTTTCTTATGATAAGAGGATGTACCTGTGGTATTTTTGAGAAGAAATATTAATTTTCCTCAAAATTATGGCAAATGAAGAGTTTTCTGTTTAGGTAAATTGTACATATACATGTCCATGGTAAGTTTGCTCCAGTTGTCAGCTGTCATTGGATGATTATGAAACGTGGTACACATGTTTCTTATGATAAGAGGATGTACCTGTGCTATTTTTGAGAAGAAATATTAATTTTTCTCAAAATTATGGCAAATGAAGAGTTTTCTGTTTAGGTAAATTGTACATACAGGCCTCTACATGTATACATATACATCTACATGTACATGGTAACTTTGCTCCAGTTGTCAGCTGTCATTGGATCATTATGAAACTTGGTACACATGTTTCTCATGATTAGAGGATGTACCTGTGCTATTTTTGACAAGAAATATTAATTTTTCTCCAAATTATGGTAAATGAAGAGTTTTCTGTTTGGGTAAATTGTACATATACATGTCCATGGTAAGTTTGCTCCAGTTGTCAGCTGTCATTGGATGATTATGAAACTTGGTACACATGTTTCTTATGATAAGAGGACGTACCTGTGCTATTTTTGAGAAGAACTATTAATTTTTCTCAAAATTATGGCAAATGAAGAGTTTTCTGTTTAGGTAAATTGTACATACAGGCCTCTTACATGTATACATATACATCTACATGGTAACTTTGCTCCAGTTGTCAGCTGTCATTGGATCATTATGAAACTTGGTACACATGTTTCTTATGATTAGAGGATGTACCTGTGCTATTTTTGACAAGAAATATTAATTTTTCTCCAAATTATGGCAAATGAAGAGTTTTCTGTTTAGGTAAATCGTACATGTAGGCCTCTACATGTATACATATATACATGTACATGATAAGTTTGCTGCAGTTGTCAGCTCTCATTGGATGATTACGAAACTTGGTACAAATGTTTCTTATGATTGGAGGATTTATTTGTGCTATTTTTGAGATGAAATATCAATTTTTCTCCAAATTATGGCAACTGATTGAGTTTTGCGTTTAGCCGAAGTGCACGTACATCTGTACACCACAGTTTGCTGCAGTTGTCAGCTGTCATTGAATAATTATGAAACTTGGTACACATGTTTCTTATGATTAAAAGATGTACCTGTGATACCATCCATACCATCACTACCATCCATACCATCACTACCATTCCTACCATCACTACCATCCATACCATCACTACCATCCATACCATTCCTACCATCACTACCATCCATACCATCACTACCATCCACCATCACTACCATCCATACCATAACTACCATTCCTACCATCACTACCATCCATACCATCCATACCATCGCTACCATTCCTACCATCCATACCATCACTACCATCCATGCCATCACTACCATCCATACCATCATTACCATTCCTACCATCCATACCATCACTACCATTCCTACCATCCATACTATCACTACCATCCATACCATCACTACCATCCATACCATCACTACCATCACTACCATCCATACCATCACTACCATCCATACCATCACTACCATCCATACCATTCCTACCATCCATACCATCACTACTATCCATACCATCCATACCATTCATACCATTCCTACCATCCATACCATCACTACCATCCATACCATCACTACCATCCATACCATCCATACCATCACTACCATTCATACCATTCCTACCATCCATACCATCACTACCATCCATACCATCACTACCATCCATACCATCACTACCATCCATACCATCACTACCATTCCTACCATTCCTACCATCCATACCATCACTACCATCCATACCATCCCTACCGTCACTACCATCCATACCATCACTACCATCCATACCATCACTACCATCCATACCA
>JAVTVY010041352.1:0-19396 GCA_036873755.1 Hanleya hanleyi | reverse complement strand
TAAACAAACTACCCCACCTTAAAATTTTGCAATCAACCTACAGGTATTATTGCTTACCTATTTAGTAAATTCAAATATCAATGCTGAAATGAGCAATCTGTTTCAATCAGGTTAATGTGCTATATTCAATCAAGAACTTGGGTATTCAATCATTCTGATAGAAGTACTGTCACATCTGACAGGGAAGCATTTACATGAAGAGATTGGGATATAATCCATTAAAGATTATTCATGCATGTTTTGATTCTAAACAAGATTAGCTGTAAAAGCACAGTTTCCCATATTCTTCTTTGAAAATAACAAATACTCTTTGGGAAAATGCTCAACAGTATATTTGAAAGGTATGTTATATTAAGCAAACTCTAGTTGAGAATGTTTTTAAGGCACATCAGTTTTCAAGTTCACTTACATGAACCAAATGTTCAGACACCGTTAACCCATTTACTCTCATGGGGAGACCGTGATATTAATGGTCTAATAAATGTTTTTATTGGGTCTCACAGTGCTAGTAAAGTAATTGTGTGTACTACTAGTCACACTGTTTTTCCCCCTTGTGCATCAACAGACCGCCATATTCAAGATTCCTCAGACTATCAGGCAACATTAAAGGAGACAAAGCCAAGAGACTGATCATACTGTGATTGTCTATATTGGGTGTGAACCATTGGAACTATATTTGATGTGATAGTAATGATGGCACATTAAACTATTGTGTTACTGATCACACCATGTGTCTCCATGTTTATCAACAGACAGACAGCTTTTTTAAAGATCCCCCAGACCATCAGACTTTAGAAGAGACAAGAGACTGATGATGCGAATCTCTATATTGGCTGTCATCGGTAGGAATTGTCTTTATTTGTCCACTTTAATCTAAACAGACAAGACGAGGGATTTCAGAATATACGTTGTCTAAGCAGGTCAGTTTCAATCAGCAAAGGGCGATACTGTACTGACAAAGCTTTTCAGACAGGACGTATGACCCTATTGTAGTTAGAATCCGAAGTTAGTGTGTTGTGCTTCCAACACATCAGCAGATGGTTCGTACGGGCAGACATATAGACTGCAGACATCAGAAACAGAAGGTTGTCAGGTTTCATTTCAAGATTACTTGGACAATTGAAAATGCAAACATTTTAGAGGCGAATAAAATAATTAATTAATCAATGAAGTGAATAAAATTTGTTGGAATATTTTCTTGAATAGCATGCAGCCTTGGAGAACAATACTGGAGATTAACTGTTGACACACAATTCTCACAATGTAAAGCAATGATGGATTCATTTTAGCATCTTATCAGGATTTCTTATCAGATCTGAGTGGGATTTCATTTTCAAAAATGCAGAGGCAACTGGCATGACTGGTTAGTTTCGTATTTTTGGTTAGTGGGCATCCCCAGGCCCAATTATTATCACTTCTAAATTAAATCGGGCTGTCTTGAGCTATCAGTTTGAAAATGAAATGGCTAGGATTTTCTAAAACCATAGGTTTGTTTATGATTGTTGGTACATGTAGCACTATGACTGCAGGAGATTGTTCTGTAACAACGATGCTACAGGAAAAAATGCCATGAAATTTTGTCCTGAAACATAGCTTATATTCGGATTCGCTAATGAATGCCGGATTTCATGTGACCAGTCTCTTAGGAGATCAAAGTTCCCTACAGATGAATTCTTTATCATCAATACACTATGGTAAACCCTCTAATAGTTCAACCACAGGAAGTGAAATAACCACTATAAAATCTGGGAGTGATAAAATTTAGCAGAACTGGTAAGTTTGCAAAACAGTTTGAAGTTAAGCAAAAAAAAAAAATACATTATTTCTTCCTTATTTCAATCACTTTAAAGGATGATCCAATTTATTAGAACCACCTGTTGAATTTTTCCTCGAAATTGGAGGTGATTGAATATTTAAACCGGATTGAATTATTAGAGGGATTACCATAATTCTGTGACATATATGTATGCATTTGGATCGTTAATAACATTTGAGATGTTGTGTAATGTTGATGATACAAGAAGAAAGCAGAAACAACTTTTTTATAAAGTATCATGAATTCTTTAATTGTTATAGTCATAAATAGTTGTGTACAACAAACATAACAAAACAAAATAGTAACAATATAATAACAGCACATGGTCCATCAATAATGGTTGGTACATGGCACAGTCAACCGTACCTTATCGAGCTAGAAGTTCATAGATTCAATAGTTAAATTTGATTCGTCTCTTTACTGAACTGCTTGTAAGTTGGACATGTTTGGTGTTGAGATGAATACTTTGCTTGGTGGTCCACTTTGTACATTCCCTGTACATTGTTTTGGTATTACCACCTGGTTTTGCCTGTAGGAATCAATTTGCTGTTGAGATAAAAGAGCTGTTAGTTCTAGAGAGTCCCGAATTCTGCATAACAATTCGTAATTTGCTCTTCCATTGACTGTTAGTGTAAAAGTGTCAGTATTTTTATTCTCTCTCTTTCTCTTCTGTTGCCCATTCTTTGTCTGGTTGGTAGAAGCCTGTCTGCGAAAAAATGGCTTTTCATCTGCTTTCTTGTCGCGTCCAGGACAAGCACAAATCCGGACTTCCACAGCCATCCGTCCAAGAACTATGTTGTCCTTCTCTAAAGTGAACACAATCTGCAGTGGTCTTCTGTTAGGTCCTCCCACACATGATCCCAGACACATGAACTGATATAGGTTGATCAGCCACTGGGTGCCAGGTTGTGCCTCCTCATAAGGGACGAGCACACTTTGTCTGCCATTGTATGGATTGTCCTCATACTGAGAATAGGGATGTTCACATCTGACAAGATGTGAGGGAGGTGGGTGGTTCAGGTTGAGGTCCTTACTTGTGGCGTGATTAGGACATCTGGTTACAGACTCCTGGACATGTTCTGGCTTCATGTAGACCGGCATGGCTCGGATGACACTGCCTGGCGGGGGAGGTTGAGATGTCTTGAATTGGACTGGACAAGAGCTAGCCATTCGTACATACAGCTTCTTTAGCTTATTCGAATAAGTCCAAGTTGTCGACTTGGTTTCTCTGGCTGGTGGAGAGAAAGATATTTCAAAACCATAATCTCCAGGATATTGGGTGTCTGAAGGGACAGCATGAGCCGGGGACTGGTGGTGGTTGTATGCTGGAGAGGAGGAGCTGGTCACAGAACTGTCAACAACAGGTGACTGTCTTTCTGGGACAATTGAACAGAGCATTTCAGAGATACAATCTTCTGTGAGTATTTGGTCTTCCTCCAAACTTGAGTTACTCTCCTGGTCAAAATGGAAGTCTTCCAGTGTGGTCATATTTACATTCTGATAGTTGCAGTCATTGGTCACTTCATCAATAGAGTCCCAGAGATACTTGAAAGTGTCCTCTGTTGTTCCTGCATTCGTTGGCCTAGTATGGGATACAAACACTGGTCCAGACATGGCTATTTGGTTATGTGGGTGACTTGTTGAGATATAAGAAAATCAGAAATGATACCGAACCTTAGAGCGCTGTTCTTTTATAAGCTGTTCACCCCTTGACCAATCAGAGTTGTGGGGCCGAGTTCTACTCACACTCAGCTGGAGTTTAACTTTGATCTATCTGTTGATTGATCGTTTTATTACCCCTCGGGCAGATTCTGCCCGAGCGGTATTGTCGTTGCCTCCGTCGTCTGTCCGTCCGTCCGTCTGTCCGTCCGTCTGTCCGTCCGTCCGTCTGTCCATCATATCATTGTAAACACATTATCTCAAAAAGTTCTTCACTTACAACAATGAAACTTCATACAGTTGTTTAATACAGCCAGTACCTGAAGCCTATTGAAAGTCGGTGTAATCGGATGTGTTTTTCAGGAGTTATGCCCCTTTATACATGTCTGTTGGTCCATATCCTTGTAAACACATTATCTCAAAAAGTCCTTCACTCACAACAATGAAACTTCATACAGTTGTTTAATGCAGCTAGTACCAGAAGCCTATTCAAAGTCGGTGTAATCGGATGTGTTTTTCAGGAGTTATGCCCCTTTATACATGTCTGTTGGTCCATATCCTTGTAAACACATTATCTCAAAAAGTCCTTCACTCACAACAATGAAACTTCATACAGTTGTTTAATACAACCAGTACCAGAAGCCTGTTGAAAGTCGGTGCCATTGGATGTGTTTTTCAGGAGTTATGCCCCTTTATACATGTCTGGCTGTTTTTATCCTTGTAAACACATTATCTCAAAAAGTCCTTCACTCACAACAATGAAACTTCATACAGTTGTTTAATGCAGCTAGTACCAGAAGCCTATTCAAAGTCGGTGTAATCGGATGTGTTTTTCAGGAGTTATGCCCCTTTATACATGTCTGTTGGTCCATATCCTTGTAAACACATTATCTCAAAAAGTCCTTCACTCACAACAATGAAACTTCATACAGTTGTTTAATACAACCAGTACCAAAGCCTATTGAAAGTCGGTGCCATTGGATGTGTTTTTCAGGAGTTATTCCCCTTTATACATGTCTGTCTGTTTTTATCCTTGTAAACACATTATCTCAAAAAGTCCTTCACTCACAACAATGAAACTTCATACAGTTGTTTAATACAGCCAGTACCAGAAGCCTATTGAAAGTCGGTGTAATCGGATGTGTTTTTCAGGAGTTCTGCCCCTTTATACATGTCTGTTGGTCCATATCCTTGTAAACACATTATCTCAAAAAGTCCTTCACTCACAACAATGAAACTTCATACAGTTGTTTAATACAGCCAGTACCAGAAGCCTATTGAAAGTCGGTGCCATGGGATGTGTTTTTCAGGAGTTCACACAAACCTGTGTGGATTGCTGTGAATAGACAGTAATCGTTCGACTACATCTACTATAGGTAATCACTGCTCTATTGCTATATTGTTTTGTCTGTCTATGATGATCTATATCATAGAGGTAAAATTATGCCCCCCCATAATATGTGAGTTGTTGGGGTCAGAAACATTATTTCCACAATTGCTCTGGGCCCGGCCCGAGGGGTCCCGATGGCGACAGCCACATGTATGTAGCTGTTTTTGTTGTTCACACCTGCTGTTTCAGAGTGGGGTAGTGCTGTATGGGAGCGAGCTATTGTTTGTTTGGAGATAATAAGATCAAAGATAATGAAGTCTCCTGACAGAAGTCTAGTGTTTATCAAGTTTATTTCTGCCTTGGATGAACTTGTAAGTTACTGTTGAAAGTTTAACTAGATTCTAATAAATGGCTTCCATATTGTATAAAATGCTAAAAATGTAACCTGTCTTGTAATAAACATTTGAAAAAAGCTCTCAGTAATTGTATGAACATGATGCTGTGTTATTAAATTGTCACTTTTATAATTAATCCCTAATTGACATTAAAAGCGTCTCACTTGAATAAACATACCTTAACAGCTAAAGTAAACAAACTACCCCACCTTAAAATTTTGCAATCAACCTACAGGTATTATTGCTTACCTATTTAGCAAATTCAAATATCAATACTGAAATGAGCAATCTGTTTCAATCAGGTTAATGTGCTAGATTCAATCAAGAACTTGAGTATTCAATCATTCTGATAGAAGTACTGTCAGATCTGACAGGGAAGCATTTACATGAAGAGATTGTTATATAATCCACTAAAGATTATTCATGCATGTTTTGATTCTAAACAAGATTAGCTGTAAAAGCACAGTTTCCCATATTCTTCTTTGAAAATAACAAATACTCTTTGGGAAAATGCTCAACAGTATATTTGAAAGGTATGTTATATTAAGCAAACTCTAGTTGAGAATGTTTTTAAGGCACATAAGTTTTCAAGTTCACTTACATGAACCAAATGTTCAGACACCTTTAACCCATTTACTCTCATGGGGAGACCGTGATATTAATGGTCAAATAAATGTTTTTATTGGGTCTCACAGTGTTAGTAAAGTAATTGTGTGCACTAGTCGCACTGTTTTTCCCCCTTGTGCATCAACAGACCGCCATATTCAAGATTCCCCAGACTATCAGGCAACATTAAAGGAGACAAAGCCAAGAGACTGATCATACTGTGATTGTCTATATTGGGTGTGAACCATTGGAACTATATTTGATGTGATAGTAATGATGGCATATTAAACTATTGTGTTACTGATCACGCCATGTGTCTCCATGTTTATCAACAGACAGACAGCTTTTTTAAAGATCCCCCAGACCATCAGACTTTAGAAGAGACAAGAGACTGATGATGCGAATCTCTATATTGGCTGTCATCGGTAGGAATTGTCTTTATTTGTCCACTTTAATCTAAGCAGACAAGACGAGGGATTTCAGAATATACGTTGTCTAAGCAGGTCAGTTTCAATCAGCAAAGGGCGATACTGTACTGACAAAGCTTTTCAGACAGGACGTATGACCCTATTGTAGTTAGAATCCGAAGTTAGTGTGTTGTGCTTCCAACACATCAGCAGATGGTTCGTACGGGCAGACATATACACTGCAGACATCAGAAACAGAAGATCCTTGCTTTTAAATTGAATGAAATATTTTAAAGTATTTTATTTCATGTGAAAAGCAAGGGACTTCTTCAAGAATCATTTGTCAGATTTCATTTCAAGATTACTTGGACAATTGAAAATGCAAACATTTTAGAGGCGAATAAAATAATTAATTAATCAATGAAGTGAATAAAATTTATTGGAATATTTTCTTGAATAGCATGCAGCCTTGGAGAACAATATTGGAGATTAACTGTTGACACACAATTCTCACAATGTTAAGCAATGATGGATTCATTTTAGCATCTTATCAGGATTTCTTATCAGATCTGAGTGGGATTTCATTTTCAAAAATGCAGAGGCAACTGGCATGACTGGTTAGTTTCGTATTTTTGGTTAGTGGGCATCCCCAGGCCCAATTATTATCACTTCTAAATTAAATCGGGCTGTCTTGAGCTATCAGTTTGAAAATGAAATGGCTAGGATTTTCTAAAACCATAGGTTTGTTTATGATTGTTGGTACATGTAGCACTATGACTGCAGGAGATTGTTCTGTAACAACGATGCTACAGGAAAAAATGCCATGAAATATTGTCCTGAAACATAGCTTATATTCGGATTCGCTAATGAATGCCGGATTTCATGTGATCAGTCTCTTAGGAGATTGAAGTTCCCTACAGATGAATTCTTTATCATAAATACACTATGGTAAACCTGGGACGAGTATAGAGGGATAGGAAACGCGGCACCTCTCTTTGAACTAGGGTCTGTCTCGCTAATTGATATGTTAATGAGTGATTAGTGATTGGTTGATTGGTACGCCTCGTCACTGATTGGCTTTTGTGCGCAAAAGACCGTCACGTGTGCTTCGCTGCGAGCCCCGCCCTCTTTCGCTGGTCAGTGCTGGGCGAATACACGTGCTTGTCAACTAGGCTCCATTAACGTGAACGCCAGTCAGCTCAATTTAGGCCAAGATTGGTGGCCAAAAGAAATCCTTCACAGCTCAACGAGTGGCAAAAGGAATACATCATGCAAACGACAAGAAACAAAACTAGTGCACGGAGAAAAAAAATCTAAAAAAACAAATGACCCAAAAGAGTAGTTCAATCACAAAAACGTACAAGAATTGTGAAATTTGTTCAGAATTCTAGATATATTGAGCATTTTTACGATTTTCACGAGCAATTATTTACAAAAACGAAAATGGAAAATGAAAACATTTTGCGTACTGTCAATGACATGCTTGCATATTTTGTAAAAGTTAGCACAGATATACTTCAAAGCTTGAGATAAATGAGAAGTTTGATCACAAAGAATGAAAAAAATGAGTTTTCCTTCTCGCTCCGTCCACTCGGTAACTTATCGGCAGCGCAGAGCGGTCGAAAGTTGTCATGAAAATATGCATCTTTTCGGTGAAAATCCCTCAAAACTTTCTTCTCTCGAAATATTACCTGTTTTGATGAAATAATCTGATGTCAATTGCTGCAGAAGAACGTCTATAAATCTGGGAAAATCGGGAATGAATTCGTGACGAAAATTGGGCGATGCGAAGAAGTTAAAAACAATGGCGGTATATAATGTCTCGCAGAATCTCGTCAGGCTCACGCCGAGACATACATTCAACGTGAGCACGCGGCGGCGCCTTTGATGTCGGGGTATGTTTCATATCCCTTCTATATTCGTCCCAGAACATAATATCTCCAGGTGGCGACAAAACACTGAAGCCGTGACGGGGATAAGTAGGCCACTAACAGAGAAACATTTCTATCATTATCCTTCTATATATCATCCGTTTATTAAACAAAATCGCAGACATCGGACACACCACTCTAGGTTTTACACGCTCCCTTAGTTAAAGAACAAATCGGCAACCATTTAATTCCCGCAGTGAGCGGCTATTGGTCTCAGCATAATTTTTCACAATATTTGCAAGACCGTCACACGTTCATTTCTTGAATTCGCAAAAAGAATATGTCTATCGTTTTTAATATAATAGAAATAATTTGACACTCGCGCAACTATTATGTTTTACACGAAGTTGTTTTTATTTACCATTCAGGAATATATGCTGTTTAGATTTGGTTTAGGTCACATTAACAACTCCATTTTGTGTATGCGTTGATACTGCCGATCTCGCGCATAATGTTGCGTATCTGTTCATATTCATTCTAGCTATTGCCGACCGTGTGCGATCGAATTTAAGTTAGATCGTCCCATTTTAGAATTTGTGGGTGATTGTAAATCAGTTAGAATATCCGATCGTAAATCTCCCGAAAAAATGGGGTCGATCGTAAATCGAAAGATGATCGTATATATGGATCGCTTACCGTAGTCTTAAAGGTGCCACGCTTTGTTATTCTTTTATACTACACAGACTAACGTCTACCCCCAATTTCTAATGTATATCTTACTTGCACATGTGTATGTCTGTGCTTTGAAAGATAATTCATTTACAATACAGCTTTTTTGGAACTTTCTTCAGGGGCATTCACTGTAATCACATATCCCATTAAAAAAGAAAATTAATAGGGATTTAATGGTGTATCATTCCATCCCCTTAATTTGGCACCAAACTGAGGGGGACATATATCAATGGGTCTTAATGTAGTTTTGATGGCATTTAAACAGGGTCAGTAAATTACAATTATGGCCCTTAAATATAATGATCTACATCATGTTAAGGGATGAAAAAACTGTTAAAATTTAATAATGTGTGGGAAGAATTAATGGGTTTAGTTTTAATGGTAAATGAACAGAGTTTTATTGGGTAGTGCAGGTTGTATTTTTTACTGACAAAATACCAGATATGTACTCCTACATTCTCTCTGATCCAAGGCCAACTGAAATGCATACATATTTTATGGATATCAATTTCTTTATTGCTCTGAAGCATTTGCGTACACATCGCCATCCATAAGATGGCTTGCGAGTCATGTATCGCCATTATTGCGAAGTGATATCCAATATTTTACAGTATAAATATGGTCTTCATCCAGTGGAGAACAAACTCAAGAAATCTGATCAATTACAGGCTTTTCACACTACTTCGGAAACTTATATTGTCTGAGCTTACAAAAGATCTATATGAATAACTTTTGTATTCACCCAAGAGGTGTATTAGATCTGTAATTTATAACAAGACAGCACAGGACTCAAAAATAACGGGTTACATTGGGGTTTAATACATCGGTAGAGTTTAATTGATTGGCTGGAGACATCACGTGGTGTTGATTTCAGGGAATTACCTTATATAGTTGGCGAAACTAAGCTGAAAATGGATACACACGATCCCAGGGTCAGTCTTACCACATATAGATGACCCAAGCAGACTGTTACTGTTGGCTCTGAAGCTGACATTTCATTGAACATTTACGTGTTTTCTTCTTTTTTTTCTGCGAAGGTTTGCAAAGAGAAAACTTGACAACTATTCCTTCTTTGGTGGAGTCTTACATGTTTGTTATGCCCCGGAATACGAGAGCGTCCAAGAGACTCGAGAGAAACTCCAGGACAGGAGAAAAGTGATTGCAGCCAAAACCAGAAATAACAGAGATACATGTAAGTACAGTGCTCACAGGTTTATGTTACCAACACTTGACCAAATTCAGGGGTCAATCATGGTGCTTCTATATTCCAAAATTTTTTGACAACCTCCAGAATTCTCCTATGTTTTCTTAAAACTCCTATAATTTCTATATTTTCAGTGAAATGGATCATTTTCATCATGAAAACATGATTTTCCAAAAAATTCTGATGTCTATTTCTATAAAAATAGCAACATGTCAACTGTCTTATTTTTAAACACCCAGACTCTTTTTTGCTATAAATTCCAGTAATTCAAGAAAAAAAATTCTATATTTCTCCTATATTATCACGAAAAACCTATATTTATTCCTATATTTTGTTGTGTGGTCAGCATGACCTCTGGTAAAGTCCATCACAGCTGGGTTTTTTAAGGTCCTGGAATTTGAAAGTTGATCCTTTTGCTTTCATGCCTGGAAAGTCTTGGAATCCTGAATACAGTTTATATGGTAATCCCTCTAACATGTCTAATAATAAAATCCCCCTATCAAATTTTGGAGACAAAATTCAGTTGATGGTTCTAATAAATTTGATCACCCTCTAAAATCAACCATTTTGTCAACTTCCTGTTCTAATAAATTTGATACCCCAAGAATTTATGACCGGAAGTTTCAAGTCCTGTGATTGAATTATTAGAGGTATTACCATATGCACTGGAAAATAAATTTTTGTTTACAAATTTGAGAAATGAAGATGGCAGATTTTGTAATGGTTGGGTAAGTTATGGAACATCCCTGGACATGCTTGAAGTTATCCATGAATTGCAGTCCCTTATTGCATGAACAATAATGTATAAAACTGGTTATTACATAGTCTGTATTGCAGCATGCCACTCCACAATGTGATTCTGTCTGTCATGTCTGTACTGTTAACCTTTTCCTAGATTTCATGGCCGACTTTCAAACAAGATATAATTTATGCTAATAACTCGATTATGCCTAAATTAGCCTTGACAGGTGAAAGTTTTTGTTGCCCTAGATCTTGATAATGTTCTAGATTAACGTAAGTCTCTGCCGTTATCTGACTTCCTGTACATATGTTTATTGAAACTAGGTCAAGCAGCAGTATTTCCCAAGCATTTGTTAAACCCTTCTTAATCTGTTACAGTTTTTACACCGTCCCTGCATGAAGATGATAATGCGCCGTCATCGGAATCTACGCCATCTGAAGTTCTCACAGCTGATGTCAACCAACCGCCTTGGGCAACTACGACAAATTCTGAAGCTTCGTTTAACAATTCGCAGAGTACCATAACTGCTGCTCCATTTCTGGGCACTCATTCACATACCGGGGACAATTTTGCCAGTGCTCAACATCCAGCTAATTTGATTCAAACACATATTGAAAGTCCATATTTCACTCTGCAAATCCCTCCCCCTCCTCAAATAATGTATGCGGGTGGAGTTCCAGAGCAGCACCTGAGAAGACATTTTGATCATGCTAGGGTTCCCTCATCACATGCTACCCTGCCACATGGTTATGATCCCAGAATGCACATGCCAGGTCAGCAAGATTTAACCCCCTTTAATCCACCAGGGGGCATTTCAAGTGTCAATCCAGCTTACAGGGACAGTTCTCAAAGCAGCATAGAGAAAAATGTTGAACATTCATCAGGGAAAGAGACAGCAGGAAGTCAGGATAAAACAGAAATAGGTAATGGTTTGAGTCGTTCTGGTCTGAAAACTAACAGTGAATTTGGCATTATTCAGACTCCGCAAATTATTTCAAAATTAAAAATGGCTGCCGATGAATCAAGTGTCAAATATGCTGGCGGACATATCAAAGCACCAAGAGACTTGATTCACGGTAAAGATCCTGACGGAAAGTGTGAAAAGAATGTCGTAATAAAAGACTTTAAGAGAGAGGGAGCCTCGCCTCGTTTCATCCCTCGACAGGCTGAGGCTGCTATGAAGAAAGCCATGGGCTCAATGTTGGAGACGGATAGACTTGCAAAACAGATACGGCAGAATGCTTTAGTGCTGCGAGACGAGGAACAGGGGCCGGTCCTGAAAGAAGGGCGCAAAAGACAGGCCAAGGATACTGCGGAAGACATATCCATGACCAAAACTATGGAAGAAATAAGAAAGAAAGTCACACAGGTAAATACCCCAGCTAATGAATTTGGAATCTGGGATAGGTGTATCATACACTGAAATACATGTACAAGCCCGCAGGGATTCATACAAGTCACTTTTTACCACCAGTAATCATGGTAATCAGGCGTGAAAATTCACTCGAAAACTCAATGCAGACCTTTGAATTTGACTAAATATTTGTGGTTTTGACGACTCAATAGCCCATTATTTTAAGGGATAAAAACAATATAAAATTATCGAGAATGGTGGTAAATTTGAATAAATACGCAAATAGAAGAAAATACCGAAAACTGAATCCACTCATTTGAGTAAAAAAATACTCAAATTTTCGAATTGTATGAATCCCTGGGACAAGTGCCAGGCAGGGGGAGGGAGTTACTGGAGAAATCAATCACAGGGGTTTGCCAAATGGTTTCATAATAGTCAAATTTTCTGATCTGTCATTTTCCTGGCCTCATCCCTCACGCAAATTAGATAACAACTGTTGTCAGTTGGGCTGTGACTTTAAAGGTGAGAGAGCGAGGAGCAGAAAGTAAGAAATATGAAATGAGGACGGGGAGTTGATTTTTAGTTGATTTGTCTTTTTCGAACGACTTATTTAGATGGCTCCAAATGTTCTTGAACGTTGCCCATGTGATTCCAAAACTGAATCTAGCCTCATCTTGAGGCTTCACTTATATTGTGAAAGTTTAGAGGTAGATATATTATGCCAGTGTATCCAAATGAAGCTGTCAATTTGAAACTGAAATGGTAGCATATCGGAACTGATAATGGTCTAGTCTGGATTATATATTGGGTATGTAATACAGTTCAGCTTAGCTCATGTAAGATCACAGGCTTATGTAAATCCATATCCCAGAGAAATGCCTGAGGCCATTTAAAAAAAAAAGTATCTTCATCTAACTTTTCAAGGTGTAATTATTTTCATCTTACATTTAAGTTTCTTGAAATATTACATATCAGTTAAAGGAAATTTTACTTATCTGAGAAATTTATCTCCTCAAAATAAAACTATATTATCATAAATATAGTGTCAGAATACACAATGTGCAGAACACCAAAAGAGCCATGAAGTACTTGATTCAACAGTAAGCTGCCATTGGCCATCGGGGGGTGATCAAATTTTTAGAACAGGAAGCAACAAAATGGTTCAAAATCATGCATATATTCCATTATTTCTTCATCATTTCAAATTTATATTTTAGATGGTAATCAAATATTATTAGAACTTTTGATTTAATCTTGTCCCCAAACTTGGGGGTGATTGAATTTTGATAGGGTGATTGAATTATTAGAGGGATTACCATATATGATCCTGTGAATACCTTGTCTATTGGCTTTAGTTTTTCACTTGGTTAAATAATCAGAGTTAGAAATCTGATTTGTAAACAGTATGATGTCGGTCCAGGGGCTCTTTTGATACCCTGGTATCATTTGATAATTTGGACTACCTAAATCTGGCAGATTTCAGAATTGACGGAATATCATTCCCCTGTCTGAATGGAGTTCACTTCACTGTGGAAATGAGGGCCATTGATAAAGTTTCAGTGAAATCGCACCGAGGATCGTGATCTCACGGGAGACCCAAATTCAAAATTGAATCTGACATGGGGAGAGTCCCATCTTCACCAGCCAAGTCAACTACATCGCGAAGCTCTCTACGCTGCCTTGACATTCTTGGCTTGTGGCAGAGGAATACTGCTCTGCGCCACCTAGTGGAAGTTTTAACGGCGAGAGACTTTTTGCCACCAGGAGTTGTTCCCCTTCAATCTCAAGTCTGCACACACGTGAGGCGATTCGTTATCGTTCGACCTTGCAGCGTGTCCCAAAATCTGATTCAATTGATCAGAAACACCGAAAGTGGCCGTGAAAGTGCTCTTCCTGTACCTTTTCAATAGAATTTCCCCGCACACTCCACACAACTCATTCTTAGTGGGGGCAGTCATCTTGGGAAACCAACTACTACGTAATGCGCATTCTGATTGGATGCAGCACGCCGTCTCTGCATCCAATCATCAATGAGGATTAACGTTTCAACTTTACCAGAGAAGTATGCCAAGGCAATGTACAGAGCAACGTGATGTACGTCGACTTGGCTAGAGAAGATGGGAGAGTCCTAGACCCGCTGGTATCAAAGCCTCCAATGCCCTGCAAATGGGCTAGTTGTGCATGGGCATCTCAAAACCACCAACAGAGCAATCAATATTTGACCATTTGCCTCACTAATGCTTGCGGCCTGAATACTTTTCGTCTTCTAAATTTCCCATGGGGCTCCAGGTGATTGACTCGGGGTGTTGTTGTGCACACTCCATGTCATGGTAAGAATAGGTCTCAGCCCCTCAGAGACCTTGTCATAAAAGGCGACTGACTGGGGTTTCCTGGGGTGAAAAGGAATAGGGTGGGGTCCCAGGTGTTAAAAAAAATAGGACCCTACCTGTGTGGTTTTCCGCGTGTGAAAAGAAATGGGAACCAAACATCGTGATATGACGGAGATAGTGTTGAAAGTGACATTAAATGATATTCAGAATATGATTCAACGCAATTCACTCACTCACTCGTCTGCTCAATGGGATACATGTATGTGTCTCGTGATACCCTTACTGAAATATTAAATAATACCAAGGTCCTCAAATTCGTTCACCCATTGGATAAATGAGTCTGAATGCAGTCTAATTTGAACAGAAACAAGAGCAATTTGAACATCCATATTAAAAATTCTGACCAATACTAAATAGCCTAATTGTATGTACTCTTAAACTATCTCAGTTTTCTTCCTCTTCAGTTTTCATCAGCGCAGATGCCCCCTCGTACAAAGAAATTAAAGCCAAGCGTAGAAGGCAGGAAAACCGAACTCTGACAGAGCAATTCCTGTGGCAAAGGAACCGTACCAAGAACTGGAGGGTCTGGTCAAACTTTAGGCACTGACCGAACTATATAACGATACAAAATATATAAGGTTTTTCACATGTTTTGTTTTGTTGCATTAATTATCAAGACCTGATTAAACAGTATACATTGTTGTCCCCCGCTGGACACCGAAGGGGGACTTAAGGATTTGCTCTATCCATCATTCCGTCATTCTGTCATCCCATCACAGTCATTCCATCGCACTTTCCTTGTGACTGCAATAACTCGAAAAATATTCGTCCGATTCACATCAAACTGGGACAGTGGGTTGGTATGAGTGAGAGGACAGATGGGATTGTTTTTCGGCAACCTGTATAATCCAATATGGCTGCCGAGACCTTGACCCTATTCAGTCATGTGACTGCAATAACTCAAAAACAGTATATCCGATTGACATCAAACTTGGACAGTGGGTTGGTACATGTGAGAGGATAACTGGGATTGTTTTTCAGCAACCTGCGCAATATGGGTGCCATGCTACGCAAGCTTGTGACTGCAATAACTCCAGAACATTTTGTCCGATCGACATCAAACTTGGATAGTGGGTTGGTATGAATGAGGATGGTCGGCACTGTTTTTTGGTAACCTGCATAATACAATATGGCCGCCATAGCCTTGACCCCTATTGAACCATTCTACATAAGCTTTGTGACTGAAATAACTAAAAATAATTTGTCCGATTGACTTCAGTCTTGGACAGTGGTTCGATATGAGTGAGATGATGGCTGAGATTGTTTTTCACCCATCTGCGTAATCCAATATTGCCACCATGGCCTTGACCTCAAATTTGGCCATTCTAAGTTTGTGACTGCAATAACTGAAGAACGATTTCACCAACTGACATTCGGTACAAGGGTAGCAATTGCTGCATAGCATTTGCATGTTTTTGGCAACCTTCATAACATGATCTGCACATATCACACGTCGCTGTTTACCATATTTCACACTGTTTACATTTCAGAACTGAACTATCTCGTATTTCCAAACAACTCCATTTTCCTACGAATTAGGCTACAGATCGCAAATTGTCCGGTAATGAATGAGTGAGTCAGTCAGTCCATCCGAATCCTTTCATCGGCAAAATAAGGAGAACCGTTGACATTAGAACCTGGATTTTTGGCATGAACGTGCATTAGGGCATTGTTACCAGCAAGTTCTGAGCTGACCGAATTCTGATGAAAATTTGATTTATAATTTTTTTTTTTTATTATTTATTTATGGCTCAGCGAGTCCACTGTCATGCCCATCGGGAACCCTTGGCTGTATGTTTCAATGTATATATAACACAGTACAAAACCTGGTGGGATATGCCATCCGTAATTGTTTTGAGAGCTAGAGGTCACAGCAGTGTAGCTGGGTCACCCCCAGTAGGCCTATAAACAGATCAGAACTAACAGTTTGATAGGCTTGGTATTCGAGAATGCAGTTAATACTGAATTAAATTGTTCTTAGAGGTCAGAGCAGGGGAGACAAAAATAAACAGATCTGTCTGGGAGTTAAGATAACAACGTGATGTAGAGATGCTATTTATTCGTCTTTGTACCGGTCATGCTCAGGAGAATGACATAGAATCATTATTATCTTGTGCCGAGAAGGTGTTGGTCTTGAGTTGAATTACCGTAAACTACATAAATGCTACCTTTCTACTATAGGACTATATATAAGAATTTGTTGTATTGTTGGGAAAATAATGCGATTCAAAAAGTTGTTTTGGTCCTGGACAAGGGCACTGAAAACCATTAAAGAGATGTAAATGTATTTTCACACGTAAAGCCTGAAATCTACTGAACTTTTTATTATTCAATCTGTTTCCTTTAGTTAAAAAATTGTAAAATTAAATCGGCGATCGTTATTTATTTTTGGAATGAAGGCGCATTAGGAGACTGTTACCAACAAGTTTTGAGCTGACCTACTTTTGATGAAAATTTCTGGTGATTTTTAATGAAAATCACTGGTGATTCTGACTTGGGCAGTGCCCATCTTAATATAAGCAGGATTTCAACTGGGGGTGGGGATTTCCAAGAGTTCAGTTCGCATTCGAGTCCTAATGCCTACCCTACTCATTGTGAGAACCCTCCAATGTTATGCACTATATTTTATGTCGACTGGGAACTACATTATGATTATGTAATTCGGTTTGATAGCCGGCACTACTTATGTAATAGTCTGGAGCGAGACACTTCATAGCGGTAAAGATGCTTGTAAACTGGTGATCTTCATGTGTGGAATAAACCCATATATTCCAGACTCCTAAGAACCTGCTTTGTCGAGTTATTACACTCATGTCTTCATTAAAACTGTCAAATAATTTCTTTTCAATTCTCAGATAATATAACAAATGCTTTAACCCTTTCACTGTTTAACTTGGTTTCACCAGCCATGTCACGGCCTTTACAAGAATACTGTACACTTAGATTTGTCATCCGTGCTTTGATGTCGAACTAAGAGGAAGTGACATTGGGGGATCCGCCAGTAACGGGGGAATTCCATTCTCGTTTGATCAGTGTGTCTCTCAATGCATAGAAATACGCCCGCCAACGTAACGGTGCTGTCAAATAGCATTTAAAGCAGAAAAAAAACATCTTTATTTCCGGCGGATATCTGAATTCGGTAAACATGGAAGCGGCCATCTTGATATTGGACGAGTAACAGGTGTTTTCTCGAGCCATACTTCACAGACGTGCCGTGGAGTGATCCAACTAGTTTCTTATCGTAAAACGACAGGACTGTATCACCCGTTCGTAGTTAACACATTAATATTAATTCTGTTATAATGAATTCATCGAATAAATGTCCTTTAGTACTATTTTATTACGGCTGAGAGACCAAATCGATGACCATACAGGATCAAGTTATTCACCTGTACCATGTGTACGTCTGCAGCAAAATGTTTGAGCTTGAACTGCGAGTTACTAAAAAACTTGAAACAGTAAAACACGCGGATCAGATTGATGTGTAGAGAAAGTCGATCTAGGCTTAATTCACAATGACACACATCAATAAAGAAATAGTGGCTTGATGATGGGTCCCGTATAATGCCACAGCGCGATCTCTTACATCAGGCTATATGAAGTGACTTAATACGTCAACCGGAGAACATTACTTCCAAAGTCCTAGTTTGACATGCGGTTCATGTGCACATTTTGCACTTCCGGCTAACCCCACACTTTCCAGATGGGTTCTTGCGCGAACTACATTAGTAAAACCTTTAAGGAAAACAAACAAATCGACGTTTTTTTTTTACCATAATGTGCATCGTGACCTGTATTCACCAGTTGCACACGTAATCGGCTTGTAATACGCAGATTATAAGCTACAAACGTTTCCGCCGGCATTGATGCAGATGCATCAATAAGTTTTCTTGTGTCAACTGAGGCTAAATACTGAGGCATGGATATGTTACTTATCCCAAGAACTGAGAAGATAGCTAGTGAAATTTGTAGAATGTTAGCAGTATTTCTTTCCACAGATGCCTGAAGTTAAGTTTTGCCGTGAATAGTTAGAAGAAATAGGGCACTTGTCAGAGATTTAATTTTGAACCAGGTCATCTACAAGGTCATTTTCACATAAACGTTGCACGGGTGACAAATTTTCACTTTCCATCAGCATAGTTAATTGTGATATTTATTTAAGCTATATTAATCAAAGTTTCAAGAAAGTAGGTTTTTTGTCATCTGCATCTGTCAGGTTTTTAAAAATCTGCACTCGAATGTGGATAAAATTCTAAAACATTTTTTACTAAAATGTATACCAAATTCATGATTTTCCTCCAGACATAGAAACTTAACTCAACAAAATGTTTCTTTGTTTTTTAAATACACCATCATGTCTAAGTTCCGCAGTGAATACCATTTTACAATTAAAGTAATTATTTCCAAAATAATTGAAAAAATTTACTGCGTGGTGTAGGTGTCCCATCTGTCACAAAAACGGATGATTTTTTAGGTTTTTCTTGAGTACAATAAATTTTAAGAAGGTAAAAAGCCAGTAACATTATTATTTATCTACTGTAACACCTTCTCAACCAGATGCAATTAATTATTTCATTCTTGGTCAAATATGCTGATAAAAATTTCAACTCCATATCTGTCCCATCTGTCACAAAACGCTTCAAAAAGCAACCATAGATTATCGAGTTTTGCGTTCATATGGCCCCAAACCAAACAATGTTTAGTAATCTAGATGCAATGAACATTCTGTTGAATGCACAAACCTATATGCCTTGAAAAATTAAGTTTGCAGTACAAAATACATACAAATGTGTAAATACATTAAGTTGCGACAGACGGGACATGTGACAGACGGGACACTGAACTGATAACAGCGGATTTTGTGAAAATATGACCTAAAACCAAACAATG